>JAPYYT010001718.1:0-24216 GCA_030522565.1 Ceratosolen corneri | reverse complement strand
TATTCGGTTAGAATAAAAAGAATATAATCCTTAATAATTTTTATTATTGAAAGTCATTATATTTTAATGGACACAAAAAATTATTCCAACAAGACTTTATAATCATTTAGGACTTGAATTAAATCTATCAAATTTAGTATTTTTAAAAATCGATTTTTTTGTATGAAATATAAAAAATTTATTCCCTTATGGATTGGCAATCAATGGATTGGCAATCAATTTGATTGTTAAGTACAAGACATAATGTATAGTCGCATAATGAACTTAATTATTAACCTTTGAAAATACATAAGGCTTAGTATTACAAAGCTAATCATTTTAATTTAATATTTATAAATGGCTGAGATTTTTTACAATTTCTATATATAATTAAAAATATATTTATATATAGATCATACTTGTTACTATAATCACATTTTTCAAGCAATTAATATTCTATAAATAAATATATTCCTTTTTATAGGGTAATCAACGAGTTAATCAATAGTTCATGTTTTAAGTATACACCATAATTGGCATTTTAAATGTACATTTTTGAGTTTTAATAACAAGTATACAATAATATTAGGTAGATAAGAATATTTAATTTCACTTTAAATATATTTAAAATTAAAAAGATCCATAATGCTGTGATTATTTTAATAAATTTAATTTTAATTAAAAAACTAAACAATTGCTAACGTTTTTAAACAAAATTTTGTTATTTATAATACTACCTTTTTGATAAAAAGTTTTATCGATATTGATCAATAAATATGTTTGTCATTAGGCGATTATTAATTTATTATTGTTATCCTTTTGGTATTAAAAAAATTACCATAAATACCAAAAGCTATTTAAACATTTGTCAAAAATAATCTTAGATAATAAATATATGTTCTAGGGCAAATTTATGTATGTATTACAATAATTATATACATAAATATTTAAATAATATTTCTATTACACAAATAACTTACAAAAAATTTGTAAAAATTAAACATTTACTATTCATGCCTTTTTAACATCAGACATAAAATTTTGATGATTTCTTAAATTAATTATTTAACAAGTTTACTTACAAATAAATTGTTCTATAATTTTTTTTTATTTAAAGACAAAAGAGTTTTATTTGCAAACGGGTTTTGGAGCAGAAAAATAGCTCTGTGATATATCCTTTTTTTACAAACCTAACTTTTTACATATGCTTTCATATATTATAAATGTTACAACTGCTTTACATCTAAATTAAAATATTTATTTACAATAATATCCAAAAATAAATAAAGATCATTTTTTAAAATATTCAGTTTTACTATTTGTTATTCTTATTATATAAAATTATATATGATTGCAAACAAGAAATAAAATAATATAAAAATAGTTTTATGTAATATTTGAAAAGTTATTCTTCTTGACATTATTCTTAGACATATATAAGATTTCTATAACGTATATACAAGTAAAAATTTGGGAATGCAAAGAAAGGATTTTTTTTAAAGATTGCATGATATTTTCTGTATACTGCAATTATACTGTATATGAAAAGTCTTTTTTTTACACTTCTTTATGAATTCGTACAATAAATAGAATGCAAAACGTAAAGAAAGCGTTCTTAATTATATGGTAGTTGATAAATAAGTAGTATGAATAGCAGAAAATACAAAATACTTATAAAATCAATCTCTTAAATTTAATCAAAAATAATGATAAATGCTTTACCTGACCAGAATCAGTATTTACATATCTACTTATACGATTTAAATTACTTCATCTTTCATGACTTTTTGAACTTTATTCATATCTAAATTTAAATTTTTTCCTATGTATTCTAAAACTTTATGTCACTGAAAAGTATAATATTTAAATTTTTATTTGAATGTCAAAATAGCCGATTTTGTAGGCATGTTTCTTTATGCAAAACATTTCTATTTAAACTATAAAAACATGTAATAAATGATTGATAATGAAAGCCATATCGTAGGTATAAACAATTAGTTATGATCAGTTTTGAACATTTTAACAGAAACAGATTAAAACTTGCCAGAAAAAATTATTATATTATTTTAATTAAAATTTAAATGTTTTTCATCATTTATAATAAATATAAACCTTGGCTATATGGGAAAGCGTGAATTTTTAGTTAATTATCAACTATTTTGATCCAAAGTTTTAAAAGCAAATACTTCTCACTATTTTGCTTTTTAGACTAATTCTAATGATTGCGATATTTGTATAAAATAACTTAACGCGTATAATTGTTCGAGTTATAAAAAATCAATATTCGGAATATTAATTAAAAAATCTCGGGGTTATTTATTCTCTGGATTTTAAATTTATTTCAAAGCCATATTACAGGACCGAATCTGATTTTTGATTATATGTTTTCAAATTTAAATAATCTGATAAATCTTGTAGCATCTTGCAGAAGTAATAACAAATTTTCAAAGCTCCTTTTTCCCTTAAAAGATTATTAATGAAAAGAAATTCGTACGTTTAAAAAGCTAAACAACTTGAAATGATAAATTAAAGATGCCTAAAAATTCCTTTATTACCCAAAATACCCTAGATCAAGAGCACATCCAGAAAGTAAGTTTGTTCTTGTTATTCAAGGATACATTCATTCCATCACTTTTACAAAAAATCATACGATACGATCCAAGGACGTAGCACAGAGTTAACAAATGCTAATCAATCAGACTGTTCTCGCCAACCACATCTGTAACAATATTAAACGCATTATTGCTGAGTAATCCTGAATACAGGCCCGATCCTTAAGAAAAATCTTCTGAGGGCGGATCTTAGCTCGGGCTTGAGATCGAAGCACATGATCTCGCAGAGAGAAGGATAAATGTTAGAGGCGTGAACGGCAAACCTCGCATCGGGCATTTTGAGGACCCGGGCAAGCAACAACAAAAGTATCGGAGTCCAGGCTTCGCGGTGCGCCTCGTTCGAAAGTGCGAGAAAGTAGTCCAAGGCCTCGTTTGCGACTTCAACCAGCCGCGATTCAACTAGTTGCCAATCGACACGATGCATCTCGTCACTATACATCTTGAAAAGGATGCGCAATGCACACGCGAGAGACTGCGTCTCTTGCTTCAGCAAATTAGGCTTCACGCTACCACGGAAGCCAGCCTTCCAGAGGATGTTACGTTGCTCATGATTGGAGTTGAAACTCTTGGCGAAGCGGTGCGAGGCCAAGAGGCAGTCAACGAGTTGTAGAAGGTGAGAGGTTGTTAGCGCGCAGTACATGCCCTGCTCTTCCTTTTGCTGGTCACCACCTGCAAGCACATAATAAATATATTCTCTTGGCGTTCAAGCGTACATTAGACTTTTGGCAAGCGAGTAGAACGTTAATGATAAGTATTTGATATTAGCCTTGACATTTATTATGATGAGCGAAATATATTATATTATGATCCATTAATTGGAAAACTAAACGACTCCGACATTATGATACAATTATTCTTATATAATATTGTTATATAATTTGTCTGCGATTTGGTAAGTTTTTGTGTTAAAATTTTTCTAATTAGACAATCAATGTATTATAAACATGTTTAATGAACGCTCTTAACAAAACAGCGTTTTGGCTACTTTTTTTCTTTTGAACAATAAGCTTTAATCTGCAAATTATCAACTTTTCGCACAAATTATGGACATATTTTTGTTGCTCGTTAGTTATATGAATGAAGTTCCTTCAAATTTACATTAAAGTTGTCCGTTATTATCAGGAAAATTTATTGACCTGTTCCGATGCCTCCGATCTCGAATTTGCTATTGAGCATATCGGCTTGAGCGGCGGCAAGGTTCTCTTGGTCTTCTTTCCTCGAAGTAGCCGGATAAAAAACGACATTGTCGATTGTCTGCATAAGCTCGAGTTGAACGACACACTTTATAAGCAAGGCAGCGAAGATTTTGATGCGCGTCGATTCCAGCGATGACAGACTTTGATTGCTCGTACTACGCTTCAAGGTGCAAATGTGTACGTCGACCTCGCCGGTTATCACGTCCAAATCAGATTCCTTAACATCAAACATTCGTTGATTTAGCCTTGTATTTCATATTGACACGCGTTACCGATTTATCACAAATGGACCAATTTCAAAACAAATCGCCGATGATTTATGAATTTTAAAAGAGAAAATTCGCTATTACTTGATTAATTAGCATAGAATTTCACTGTCTTATATTCAGGATACAATGTTTATTGTACGTAGATCTTGAATGAATTAAGTCGAGACTTTAATATTAAAAAACACATATTCGCCAAATTCCACGAAATTTCTGACAAAGTTTTAATTTGTTTAATCCATTGAGAAAAAAACACTAACCTTATTATTCGACTGTGGCTTCCAAGTGAGAAGTGCAGTGGGCAATGTGCTAGTGAAAATATCGAGGATGCAACGCGTGGTCTTGTTCCACGTGTCCTCGTCAAACTTAATGCCGTTACTGATAACGAGGTTCTCCAGGCAATTGGTGCCAGATCGCGCGAGTTGTTCGTTGTCCTGCTGCACGCACCAAAGTAGCTGAGCATATAGTTGCTCGAGTAGTAGTGGCCCGAGAACATCGTAAAACTGCGAGAAAACGTCAACTATCGCGTAAAGTGCGTGATTGCACGTCGTAGTCATCCATTCGGCCTTCTACGAATTCATGATAAAGAACAATCGATGGTTAGTTCGTGTACGAATTGCAGCACTATAAATTTGTGAACGTGTTAAAATTTTCTGATGAAAAAAGATAAGTATTTGTTAATATCAAGATAGTTAATGGTTTAAATTTTGGTTCAAAATTTAAATTTTGAAGAAATAAATAACTTATGATGGAACATCTTTAAAGTACTAATATAAAAACATATTTTAAATTCATTCTCCCATTTGCCCAATTATTAATTTGATAAGTATTTTATGGCATATGTTTTTATAATGCGTTTAAACTCGAGTAATTATTACAAAAGTAATTAACCGAACTAACAAAACAGACCCGAAAAGTCTATATTTTAATGACGAATCCACACAAGTTACAAAATCCCTTCTTCAGAGTACCCAAAGGTAACTCTTACATGATAAGAAAACGTGACTAGTCAAATATAGATTGATTAATACGAAATAAAAGAGTAACATAAAAGAGTTACGTTGTTCACGGATCTGTCCTTGATAAAATTCTTATCATTCACCTCGGTGTGCTGTTCAGGCAATTTCATGTTGTCGAAGATGCGGAAGAGGACCTGGAATAAGTCTTTCCACCAGTGCGGCTTGAATGATGCTCCGTACGTTTTTACAACATCAAATAGAACGGTGAGTGCTCGTGTCCTCACATCAAGCTTACATCGGCTCACTACGCACGATAACTCGAATAGTAGAGGGAACCAGCCCCTCACCTACAGATTGACATTATCCTTTGGTTATTTTTAATATTTTTTTAGTGACATTTGTAAAGTATATAAGATGAGATAATTAAAAAATTTGTCACTGATAAAGAATGATTGTATCTATCAGGTGATAGTATATTATATCATCTATTTATATGAAATTTCTAATAATTTAATGTTAACAAACTGAAAGTAGAATTATTTCTTATTATTTTAGCATTGTTTGTTAGAGCATGAATAATAAATCTTTATTTTTATTTTACATCCATATAAATGTTTAAAGAAAAATTCACCTTAAGAAGATAATATTAATGCCACTTTAGTGAATTGTAGACTGAATTTTGAAATGCGTTTGCTATAAAATAGCCATTCATTATACATATATATATATATATATATTATTTTGATATTTATCGCTTTGCAAATGTATACAAAAACTAGATTTTCAAAATTTGTTGAGTTTTTCGTAAACATATTGGCATTTAATTCAACAAAAAATGAATAAAAAGCCATTGAAATATATTAACAGCAGAAGAAATAATGTCTAAAGTGAATATACCCAGGCTCTGTCCTCTTCTGAAACCATTCCGTTATCGTCCATCATACCTTCGGCAAACAGATTTGGATTAGCATCGATGTAAGAGGCGCAGGATCTTATCAGTCTTATGGCTTCCATACTTGTATCAGGAAACGAGGCGTTACATGCGAATTCACTGAGGCACTTGACAGCATCTTGGAAAGAATCCACCATGATACTAAAGTCTGCCGCGTACAATTCATCTACAAATAAGTATAAACGCATTCATTTACATAGGCATTATTATTAAGAAACATTAAAGCATTAATGGGAGAAACACCGACTGATAATCTTGCCGGTCATGGAGAACGCGAGTTCGACAACTGACTCGTCCCTGTCACCCGCCGCATGATGAAACACGCTAAATATGTTTTTCCACCCTGAACGGATGTTGGGTGCCTGCGAGTGCACGATCTGGGCAACACATCGTACTACCATGTCCCGTATAATCGTCGAGCGATTCTTCTTCATGATGTGCTCGAACGGTCTGAGAAAGTCCTTTTGGAAGCGAAAGTTCGCGAATTCGCCCTTCTCAATGAATTTAGTTGCCAGCTGACGCAGCGAGTCGACCGCAAAGAAGGCTATGTCCTGGCGCGGACTGCAGCCAACCCGATCAAAGTGTTCGCCGATCACTTGCCAGATGCGCGACCACTGTAGACGGATACGACCCATATTGTAGTAAGAGATCTCCACGATTTTCGTCAAGGAGAACATGCGCGGCTGGCTCGGATGGGCGAGCTCTTCGAGAGATACCTGACAATATTGAGAGGATGGTTTTGTTATTTGTGATATTTGCTGATGGGACAAGTTAATTTTTCTGCACTCGAGAAACGTTCGTTGCATTTAAGATCGTGTGAAAACATTAGTGTGGATATGAAAAATATTCGCCAGTAATATAAATTCAAGGTGCATCTCTAATTTAATATAAAATAATATAAAAGCATATCATTGTAAAAGTAATAATCGATATACATAATCAATTGCGATTGATGTTAAACTTGCAATGTAAATATTTGTTCACGTATTGTAAATTCATGAAAGCCTCGCAATTTAGTCTAAATGTCATTCGCTTTTAACAATTTTAAGTTGATTTTATGTTTTTAATAATCAACAATTAAAGAAAATCCACTGCTACATAATCAAACTAACTATAATTGTAAAAGTTATGCATGGCTTTTACATTTTATATATATAAAATATAACTTTACAAATTAGTCAGTTTATATACCTGACACAATGCTTTGACAAATTCTACTATGGCATCTCCGTCAAGTCTTGTAGATCCAGTAAAAATTCTGTCTACAGCTACAACTACACTTTGAGAACTCGTTTCTCCAATGGATTCCTTAACACTTGCTGAAAAGGCAAAGTTCACTTATATTAATTACATATAATTATCATAAATTCGTATTATTTTTAATTTCTATTCAAGCCTACAAAATTTCTAATATAAAATTAAATACATCTAAAAGGTGTACTGTACTAAGTCTGTTATTTATACATTTTGTTATGCTTAGTAAAACACCTATTTTTTGTATAAATTAATTTAAATTAAAATTTTTCAAATCCAGCTCAAAATTATTAATAACTATAGAATAAGATATTGTTTACAGGCATACAATTTTTCACTAGTAATATATTGTAATTTTAAATATAATGCTTACTGCAATATTTAACATAAAACTTTTTTGTTACAATAAAATTTTCATTCAATTCATTCAATCTACGTTATCAATATTATATGCATTTAAGATATAAGCATATTTGGAAGTATGTTTTGTGTATTCCAATAAAATTGAACATACGATCCAGTGAGCTGAGATTTAGTCCGTTGGATTGGTGTAAGTTGTTATGATTGAGATTAGTGAAATTGGACAGCGGTGATGGAAAATGCGGCTTCAAGGGTGGACCAAGCAGTTGTGGTCGCACGCCTGTGCCAATAAGCTGGGCGAGTTCCAATTGCGATATACACTTGACAACGTCGAGCCAGGAGCTGCCCAGGTAGTTACCATCAGTGTGCGCAACTGTTATTAGGGTCTTGATAGTATCGATGTTCTTAGCTTTCATTTCCGTTATTGGCGAGTTTGCCGTTAAGAGGGTAAATCTGGCTAATGCCTGAACATAGGCATCTCTTTCGAGCTAAAATTATTTTAAACATAACAATGATTTATCAATTAGTCACTTAAAATGTATATTACCCTTACATAAAACAAGAGTGTAATTGTGAAAAATGTAAAAAAGCAGCTTTAAACAAACATACCAATAAAAAAAATTTTTAAATTATAAAATTTTACAACTTTACAGCTTTATAATTTCATTAAAATCTTTCTAATAAAACCTCCTTTTAAAAATAATTATCACTTTAATCTTACAAAATGCTACTAATATAAATTTGAATATATACAAATAAGTCTCAGCCCACAATATTTACCATCATATGAAATATACAAGCAATACGAATAGCACAGCGAATTCCATCAAGACAGAGCGACGCGATCTCAGGGTCGTCACAGTCTTGGAGGCCGACACTGAAAGCCGCGAGGAAAGGTGTCCAGGCAATTTTGAACATCGGCCGCACGTGCTCGAGGTGCTTAGCCGTGGTGAAGGGAGCCTGCACATGGCTCACCGACTCCATCAGATTCTTAGCCGCCGTCGAAATCACCTCCATTTCCATATTCCATAATAAGCGCCGCTTCTTCTCGCTCCATATTACTGGGTTTAATAATATAAAAACATAATTTTTATAAGCATCTAACATGGCTTTTCTCGATTAGAATATTTATAACTGGGTAATCTATTTTATCATATTTAGACATGATATATATTATATATTGGAATTACTCATTATTTGTTTCTCTATTGATACAATTGCTAACTATTAGTATACCTTGTTTTCCAGGCCTGTTAGGGTTTGATTTCATTTTGATTTCATTGCCAGCTATTTCATCATAAATTTTTGATAAATATTCTTCGGGTAAATCTTCGTTATCGCTAATTCGTCTATTTAGTTTGATGTACTGTTCTTTGGTCATCTTGTTTTTTACTTGAGGGGAATGTAGGTCTGTTGTGAGCATTATTATTGAAAAGACCAATATGTAGGCAGTATCGGCACTCGTAAAAAGTCCGTTGCTTAAAAAATGACATAAATAAAAGTAAATAAAAATATTGCTTAATAAAAAATTATTTTTGAAAATTTGTATAACAATTTTTTTATCAAGATCTATTAGTGTATAATAAATCTATTAATATCGTAATAGTGCATTTCTTAATATCTTAAAAAATACTGAAACCTACTTAGGATTGCATTCGCAGTAGCGACTCGCGAACTTTTCCATAAGCCTATCGATCTTTTGCGCTTCGCCGGGTAATCTGAAACCTTCGAGAAAGTTGCGCAAAGCGGTCACGAGATCACGCTCCGTAAAGTCCATTTGATCGATGTAATTATACATAACTTGATTATGGTTATGGTCTCCGAGGAAGTCACCGATTGCCGTCTTGTCGAGGCGTTCATCCGTATGTAACCAGCGTGCAACTTCTTCCACCGTTGTTCCAAGGAGATTCTGTTCCTGCAAGTACTGAACTCCCTTGATCGGCTTTCGATTAAAACTATATAAAATAAGAAACAGTATTGTATTATAGTATACTTGGCATTAAAGAATACAAAGCTGCATTTTATTATTATATACAATTAAGAAGCTAAGTTTATTTAATTATAATAAGAACAAAATTTTTTATTTGATACGTCGGAAAATTAGAGCTTACATTTCGATACCAGTTTCCCAAACTTCCTTTTGCTGTTTTTGGACTTCGTATTGTTCGGGCGAGTCCGGTACTTCCTTATTCCCAAGAAGACTCGAGTTAGCAGATGAGAGGCTACCAACGCTTCCATACCTTGGCAATAATTTATTTCCGTTGCCAGCACCAGACGTCGCCGAAGAATCCAGGGGTGGATCTGGGGGTTCTGCAGGTACTTGTTGTTCAGCTGGTATCGAGGGATTCACGTAGAGATCTCGACTCCACTCGACCATGCACTTGAGGATTGACACAAGGCACTCGAGGCCGCGTATACGCATCGACTTTTCCTGATTTGGAGAAGCACCGAGCTCCAGGGCTTGTCGACCTTGAGCTATCTTCGATAAATCGTTCACAAGTCTACAAATGAGACAATATTTTTGCCATTCAGTTTATTTAAAGGAGAGATGCAATAATTTTGTCTATATAAAATTGAGAACTATGAAAGTTTTTATTTTTTAAAGATTAAAAGCACAAAATATGAAAACAAGTTTTTTACTATATAAAAATAACCATAATAGTTTTTAATTTACATATACTTTTAAATATTGGTTAATTGCCGTTATCATTTTTTATTGGAACAAGAAGGGTCACTGTATTATATTGTTAGCATCAATTAAAATTACAAACACAAATTGCTAAGAAAGTTAATTTTTTTAAATCTCAATTTCTAAATTAATTTCTAAATTCTAAATCATTGTCAAGATAAAAATAATTCATATGGAACTAGAGAAAAACTATATTGAATATTTGTCAATTAACAAATAACGTGTCTTGATTTCAATTTTCATAACAATAATTAAACAAAGAATATCATTTTAATACTAGTATGCGGAGCCAATTTAATAAACTCGTCTGACCTTTCAAATAAATTCGCAGCCGACAGATCGCAGTCGTAATTCACATATATGTCTACGACGCTTTGAGCATCGGCGCAAATGCGCGTAAGTGCATGTATAACCATCCATTTGTGTTCGAAGGAGCTGCTCGATGTTTCTAATATATTCATAAAAATTTCTTTGAAGAAAACCTCGATCTGCATTTTTAAGTGGACCTTGAAGCGTGCGAGCAGCACTAGGAAAAGGGCAAGTGAAAGCTCGAACACTTCCGGTACGGAGGATACACCGTTTTTCGACAGAGCGACGCACAAATATTGTTTGATGGCTATCACAAACATTTCGTTCGAGCGTAGAATCGGACCCGCATTTTGTAGGATACCAAGTAGAAGCTGCAGCGAGAGAATCTTCGACCTCAACTCATGCGATCTGAAATTTGCAAATTCTTTATTATCGGCGATCATTAATTATTAATATTGATAGAAACATTGTAGAGTGGCTTTTAATTAAAATGAACTTTTTATTTATTTATTTTTTTTTAATAAATATCTTGAATTCAATTTTCTTTTAGCTTAAAACCTATCTTTTGCTTTTGTTGATGGAGTTTGAGAATAAGCTTTATTAATTTAACAATTTCTTATGCAAGTATTTACTTACTTAGGATCGGGAGTACCATCAGGCAAGGGCTTCATCGATAGCTTGCAGAGTGCTCGGAATACAAGGAAGGCATCTTTTTGAAGTACGTGAGTGAATTTGGCAGTAACCATGTTGTCATTTTCGACAACCGCCTCGTCCTGTACTTCGTCGACATTATTCTGTTGCTCTTCCGATGCTGTTATTATTGTATTAGGTGTCGTCGGTGTCATTGGCTGTTGCTGATCCGCATCCGATGTAAGTGATTTTGGTGTCTGGTCCTGTTCCCTGATTTCTTCATTTGGTACAATTGTATTTATCACGTCGTCCAACACTGAGCGGACGATTAGCATTGCCTCATTATAAGTATCCATTGCCTCTGCATTAAATTAATTAATTTAATTAAAAATAGATTTGCTACTATTCTATGCCTAAAAAAAAATGCGTAAAAAGTAATGAATCATCTTAATAAAAAAGTTATATAATTTAAACTAAGTAATATTAAATTATGAGTTTTATATTTCATTGCACAGTATTGTTTTGTATTAAATTTTGTATTCTGTATTTTAATTATGTATCAAATTTACAACTTCATAATTTTGAAATAATAATCAGGTTACATTTAGAATTAAGGCTGATTTCTCTTGTTATATTTTATGGCAAAAATATAATTATGATTATTGCAGCATTAATTATTGAAAAATTACCTACTACGAAAAAATCTGTTTTTATAATACTAAATTTATTTATTAATTATAATAAATAAATTCTACTGAATTTTATTGAAGTAATTCAATAAAATTAGTATTGTATAAATAATTAATTATTTTTTAATTTAATTTAAAAACAAATTGGTACGTAGTTTATAATTTCTATTAACATAGCTAATATGGATTGATATTTGTTTATATTGGATATTACGATATTTAGCTATTATACTGACAGTTTTGATACACAAAAAGATCTTGTATAAAAGTTATATTAAATTTTTCTTTAGAAAAAGAAAAGAAAAAAATATAGTGAAAAAACATTTTCAATTAATAATTATTATTATGATATGTTTTCTAACGAGCTGACTCTTCTGTTGCAACTGTCTCCATTGATGAATTTGTGTTCACTGTTACAATTTCTACAGTTGAATTGATCGTATTATTCAATGATTCACCTTCTGCTTCTGGGATACTAATTATTGACATATTTTGTGCTTCAATCTGTTCATGCTTTAAATTTTCTTCTTCCTGATTTATAAAAGTATAATACTGAATTACCATTGTTAATTATAAAAATGTAAGTTTTTAATTAATCACATTTCTTTAATTCTAAACTATATAGTATAAAGTAATAAATGTTAACTGATACTATTGTACAATTATTTTATAAATAAATTATAAACATACTGCTTGAGTTTCCATTCGGGCAAATATTACATTAATCATCTGAGTAAGAGTTGCTCTCGCTGTTGTCTGATTAACTAAATTCTTGGAGGCTAAATAAACATTATAAACAGTTCTAATTGTCAAGAGTACCGTCCCTTCATGAACTTCGACATGCTGACTTGTCATTACAGTCAATAAAGCCTTAATAATTTGCAACTGAACACCTTCATCTGTTTGTGGACCCATAAAACAACTACAAATAGTTTCAACTATACGAACGATCAAAAGTTTGTTTGGATCAATGGAGTCTGGAATGCTGCCAGTTAGATGACCATAGGCTATAAGCTTTTGCAGACAGTCCAGAGAAGTTACTACTATTCTAGGTGATTTGCTCTGACATGCCAACTCAAAGGGTAAGAAATATTTTTCTGCACTGATGAAATTGGAATCATTCTTGGGTTGTGGTAAAGCATTTGAAGGAGCTTCTTCACCCACAGTATTTGGAACTTCTTTAATCTCATTATGAAGATCTTCTATAAATTATTTAAAATATAATTATTTTATATTTAATCAACATTAACTCATTAAATATATTTCTTAATATAAATTTTACATTTTAAAACTATTGACATTACAACAAATTGTACAAAAGTCGTTATTAGAATTTTTATTGGACTTATTTTAATCTTTTTGCAAAATAATTATATTACATACCAAGTGCAGCTTCGCAAGCTTTTCTGAGTTGTGACAAGTGAGAACGTTTAACATCTCGATCTCCTAATATTTTTTCTAAAGCTCTTACAATAAACATTTCTCTGGTTTTCGAATTATTTCGCATCATCACCAAAGATACCTAGTAACAAATATTACATTAGGTTTAATTAAATTGAACTAAATCACATTGAAATTATTGAATCAAATCAATTATTAATTTTGTACTATTTATAAATCTAAGACTGATAATATTTAAAATACCACAAATTTGTCTAATAATTAATGAAAATATTGTTATTAAACTTATTGGTTAATTTTCAACTTGAAATATTAACATTTTATTAATATAATATACTTCAAATAAAACTTTGTTTCATAACAATCACCAAATTAGTTGAAGATTTCATAACCATTTTCTTATACATATGTGTTTACTTCACATGACATTAACATAAATTGGTATATATTTTTGATAAAATTATTTATGACATATTTGAATAAATCTATTTATTCAATGATCAAAAAATATTATTCAGTACTTATATAGTCAAATTAAATTAAAACGAGTAATTATAATAATTAAATTATCGAGATATTATATATTAAAATAAAATGTTAAAGCATAATAAAGGTATTGAGTGAAATATAAATCAATAGCAAATTCAGAAGTATCAGAATGAATGAATTAGATTAAAATATTATATAAAATTATTCTAAGGCAGCACAAGTATTAATAAAAATAACTTTCTTATTATAAATTTATTATATAAAAAATAAAAAAGTAAATTGAAGAATTAAGTGATTGACTAAAAAAACTATCATCTCCGGACTAATTAGATTTACCCTAAATTCTGCCATTATCGTAATAACGCTCTACAAGTCAGAAAAAAGGCAGAAAAAATCACCAGGATTCGTGTCCTCCAGCCTGCCTTCCTTAATTGCTGAGCAGCAAAGGGCTCGACCTTCTGAAGTTAAAATCGGTCGAACCCGGGTGCTGAACAGCTTTCACGTCGACATTACAACCATCCTCGTCGGCCTTTGCCACTACTTCGATTCTTGTTGCGAACTATTACACAAATTACGCACACCAATCAATGAAATCGTCGACGTTGTATCAACTATTGTCAAGTACAAGGGAGCGAGGGCTTCTGTTTATTACGACGACTTTCTCTTACATCCACGTTTTTTGCACCTTATGCATTTGGATTGCTTTTAGGGTATATGCATCTCGATGGAAAAAAAAGAACTAACAGAGAAAGAGAAACATATGCGGATAATCATTAGTAATTAAGAGACATACTAAATACGAAGGTGTAAAAATAAAAGAGACCAACGACAGATTTCTTCTTTTTTACACAAACATGCGTATGGGCGGAGAGACATAAAAATGTATATTGTATATTGAGCTCTTGATACGTATGTTCCGCTTCCGAATATTATATATTTGGTGTGTTTGAGGTTAAGTTGACTAGAGTCTGGTCGGTCACTTCGTGGTAAGCGCCATCTTTAACAAGAGCTAAAAAGTGAGATCGGAGCGGCTTATAAAAATTAGATAAATCATTGGGTTGTTACGTATCAAGTACTTACTTTCTTTGCTTCACTTTAATAAAATATGCGTTTCGAATTCTTCATATGAATTTCATTTGTACAGAAAAATACTCATCTCAAGTGTTACTTTCTACATTCGAATAAACCGGGGTATATTGTAAAGTTATAGAATATCCAAAAACATATAAAATAAAAAATATTATAAGAAATAAAACTAATTTAAGAATTTTTCGCAAGCAAGGAGTTATTATTTTTAATGTAAAATCTGTAAAAGAGCGTTGGAGTTAGAAAAGCTCTACGATCGCCATTATGTGGAAAGGTTGAAGACAAGCATTAATAAAATTTTTAAAAAAGTAAAATCAACGATGATTGTATAAATATTCATATTAAATGTAAGCTTTTTAACAATGACTATTGCAATATTCTGAACACATACAATAATCTCATAATAAATAATTATATCTTAATATAAAAGAAATTTTCTGAACTGAATTTCTTTTTATGATAAATAGAAATAAAATATATTTTTAATTCAAAATTTTACAACGTATTGTCAATTGAATATAAATTTATTTTCATGCATTCCTTCGATGTTTTAATAAAAACTAGCCATTTATAAATGTCTTTAAAAGAAATACTAACTTTCGTTATTTCGAACCGAAATATTTTAAATAAAAAAACATTTTTTTATTTAATTTTTTAGATTAATTCCAAATAAATAACCCGTCTATGGTACATGAAATAAAATAGTTACTAAATAATTAATTGATTGATCTACTCAAATCATTAGAATGTGCAATGTTGTTAATAACTAAATTATTTTTGTATATGTAAAGAATATATAAAGGATTTGTTAATTAATTTTATTATAATTTAATTAAAAATTTTTAACAATAATATTTTAAAATTTAAACAGATGCCTATAAGTATGCTGAAGTAATTATACTTATATTTAATAAATGAATAGATTAACTTTATTTATAAAAGTAATAAAGATAAAATATCATTATTAATTATATTATTTAACTATCTAAAAATATAAATAAAGAAAGTTATGTTAAATCTTAATATGATTATTGTAATAAAGATTAAGTGATTCATAAAAGTATTTCAAAAACATTGTCTTTTAAAAAAGTACCCACTATAATTTAGATATTAATGTTTATTAAATGGTTTTACGCGTATGCATACAAGATTAAAAATATTACATGTATTAATAGAAATATATTATTTGAACATTTACTTATATACATTTGCATTAAATATACATTTGCATAAATAATATAAATAAAATTATAGATAATAATAATTTTTAAATTAATTGTAGAACAGACTATTATTATTAACAATCAGAAGTACTTTATTGTATTATTTATATATGAAATAGCAAATACACAGAAGACGTGGTAATAACGTTAAACTGTTCTCTACTTACATCAAGATTACATGCATGATAGGAGTATGTGCTACTAACCATCGAGTATTTTACTTGTTCTGCGCCTCTGATTCTAAAATTTATTTCATAAAAGTAAGATTCTCTTATTTATGTTAAGGAACGATGGAATCGTTCATTTCGAATAATATATTTTAAATTAATAACATAAATATAAATAAAAAGATTTTTATTAAATAAAATTGTTTTTATTTCATTAAATTACGCGAGCTATTAAATTTAGATAATAAATTTATAATTTTAATAATATTTGTAAATTTTAAGCAAAAAAGTAAAATAAAATATCCGTAATCGTATTATAATATTTTTTCCATACATTTTGTGTTTCATTTATGAATTTTTAGTACACTCTGTTCTCATTCTTTGACTTTCATACTTCGTTTTTGGTATAACTAATTTTTTTTTGTGTATATAAAACTGTATAATTCATAAGATGTAGCTGGTATTAATGGTCTGTATTTAATGAAATTAAAAAAATCGAAAGATTTTGCAAAACAGTGAAAACCGTTATAATTTCTATATCGTGTTAATTACAATAAATAAATCGTACTTGCATAAAAGAAATTTCAAAAAAAAATCCTATATTATTCATGTAATTAAAAAATAACTTAAAGAATAATATGTATATATAATTTTTTTATAAAGTATATATGAAAATATTAAAATCTTTGCTTATATATCAATTATAAGTGATCTCCTGATTTTAATTACTAACTGAAATTTTTATTAGATTCAATTGGAACGAATTCAAATACTTATAAATCATGGCAGATAATGAACAATTTTATTCTATTATACAAAATGATCTTAATAATGAAATTAAAAAATCATCTACGGAAAATTTAAATACATTGGAAAATCAAATAGAACCTGTAAAGTTGAAAAAAGTTCATACCCCTTCACATATAATATCCAAAATAGATGTAGCAGAATTGCAATTTTTACTAAATAATTTAAAACAGTTAGGCTTTGACGAACATATAACTGAATGGGTAGAGTTAAAGGAAAAAAGTCCTGTATTTTCAAATTTAGCAGTGGTAAGTGTAAAAATTACATTGTATAACGGTATTTCTTCAATATAACTGTAATGATTGTGAAAATAAAGAAACATTGAATTGATTTATTTATTACAAATAAATGCTATAATGTACAATCATTTAATTTAACTACTGTAATAGAAATAATTATTCTTTAGGTATCACAGGATCAGTTGAAATTGGATAAATTGAAACTCCATGAAATTATAATAGAAATAAATGATAAACTCTTCTCAGTTCTCAATAACATTTTATGTAAATTCCCAGGCTATGGTCGATTAAAAAATTTCAGTCAACATGTAAATGCACAAATAAGACGAATCGATAGAAAACTATTGAGTTTAGATGAAATAAACTTGAAACATATGGCGATAAATCAAAATAGTGAAAGATCATTTAAGTACACAGATGATGTTTGTTCAAACTCTTCAAAACAGCTACAAGAAATTAATACATTTGTAAATAATGCTGAGTACAATAGTGAAGACCAATCTTTTGATTACAAAATAAATTCTACGGCAAAGAAAGTACACTTCGAAGAAAATCAACATCCTAACGATTTATGTAATAATGAAATTACTAAAACTAATTTGTTATCAATACCACAATACTTATCCTCAAGTGTTAAAAAATCTACAATTACTCAGCCTCCAGAAAAGACCAATTTACAAATAAAGAAATCAATATTGAAAAAATCTGAGAATTTAATAAAAACTACTTTTCATGATACAAACACACGGATTGGTGAAATTAATTTACAAATACAAGCACTTCCAACTTCTACAATAACATCTATACCGTTTATTAAAAATGAAAAAAATTTCAATGAGTTTCATGTTGTTAATGATGCTATGAAATATAATATAGAAACTAATAGGAGTAACGAAGACATAATAAATGTAAATCCAGAACAATTGTATTTATCTCCAATTATATGGATTGATTCAGAAGGTTCAATCTAATTTTCTTACGAATAATTTATTATTACTTTAAATACAAAAATTTTACTACAACATTTTTTAATTATCAAAAACATAAAAATTTCAATAATAAATCTTCGAAAATTAATATTGTTATAATTAAAATGCAAATTAAAAAAAGTAATTGATTTTTAGAAAACAATAATCATGAGACGTTAGAAAACAAACAAAATTTAAACAAATATTCGGATGTAAAAAAATGTACAAATACGTTAGATACAGATGCAGTGAATTATGATTATAATGATAATACTTCAAAGAAGGTGAAGCTTATAGGAAATATACAAAATGACAGTATAGGTATGAGGTTTAATAATTTAAACTTCCCACATTGTCGAGAAATGTTAAATGCAAGTATATTACTATTATAATTTTTCAACTAAAGCAATTAAATAAATTATAAAAATATTAACTTGTACATGTTATTAATATTATAATTAAAATATCCTATAATACCATTTAAAAATTGAAATTCATAATTTAGATAAGAGGTAATTTAATTTTCTTATATTCGAAATTAAAATATACATAGATCATTACATTTTTATAAGATAAATAATTGAATTGCTTATAAAAATCATAGCTATGTACTTAGCATTAAAATTTATTTAAAAGGTTGAATTAATTTAATAATGTAAATAATAGTATGAAAAATGGTTGCCGTAGCTTTTTAGAATGAAATTTGGTCTTCACCAATTTAGACCGAATCAATTACCGGCCATAAATGCTGTGATTCTTGGATACGATTGTTTCATTCTGATGCCAACTGGTGGTGGAAAATCCTTATGCTATCAACTTCCAGCATTAATAAGTCTTGGAATAACCGTTGTCATTTCACCGTTGAGAAGTCTCATTATCGACCAGATTCAGAAGCTATCGTCTCTTGACGTAATATTTGTAGAATAAATCTTGAGTAACTACGCATAAATTTTGAAATTTTTAATTTAGATTTTACCGGTTTTTGAAAGATACTAATGGAACATCAATTTTAATATTTTTTGCTGCTCGCTTAATGCTATTTGAAATCACATACCAATATTAAATTTTAAATTCGAAAAAATATATTAATATGAATTCATGCAACTGAATTCTTAATTTACAATTTTATATTATGCTTCATTGATTCCAATTTACAAGTTTACCATAATTTAGTATTTAATTACATTTAATTACACATAGTTAATTCAAGAGTTTACCATAAATATGCTACTTATCTCATCGATATTAATTTATTATTATTATTATTATTATTATTATTATTATTATTATTATTATTATATTAAACATAGCATTACATTTTATGCTAAAACGTACAGTAAGTTTAGTTATTTACTATTCAATATTTAACTGTATAAGAAAATTATGTGATATATTAGAAAATAAGCTTTTTTATAAAATTTCGGATAATATATCTTTGTTGAAAAAAATTATAAATTACAATTAGTAATTCGCTCAATTTTCGCTTCTACTATTGCATTTTATCTGACCTTATCTTATTTTTCTTTTTTCCAAGCTTGATCTATTTCAGATAATACTGATGAAATTGGGGGAATTATTATTCCGTTAAATATATATTATGATTTATTATTTTTGAATTATATTTGTTGTCTATAGCCTAGTAAATACGATCTACACAAATTGATGTTATATGTATTAATTATACGCATCATTACTTAAAAATATTAATTTAACAATAGTATATGAAATATACCTAAAATACATTACAACAATTTCATTTAATAAAACAAAGTCAGCTCGAATGTAATATTTTATTTATTATATCGATCGCAATCCAATTTACACTTTTAATTAAGAAACAAAAGTATCGATATAACTTTCAGTTGTATAATTTTATTACCTCTTTTGTTCATTTTACTTAATTATTACATTACCTAATCAACGTATTTTCGAATAATGGTTTTCTTCAATATTGTTCGTTTTATTTTACTCACATTTAAAGAGTTATAAAATTGTATAACATAATATACTAATTATTATTAGAATTTTTATTAACTAATTTTATTAGAACATTGTATATTGTTTGCTCTCAATGAATATTATTGAACAAGAATTTTTAATAAGAAGAAACTTTTAATATAAAATTAAATATTAATAATATTTAAAACTCTCATAGATGTCTAATTCAGACTTATTCATTTATTCCTTTACATTTATTTCCATTTTTATTATTGAAAACTTAATTGCTTAATAATTATTATTATTTTTTTTTTTATTTTCTTGATCATTGATTTTATCATTTTTTATTCTTTCTTCGCTTTGTCTTTATTTTATCTCAAATTTATAATTATTGTAAGTTTATTACTACAAATCATTAACATTTCAATATATGTTTGTTACAGCTTAATATATGCATCGGATAGTTATATTTCAATCGATATAACAGCAGCTTATATAAATAGTTGTAGAAAAAAATTCTATTTATATACTGTATTTTACTAAACCGTATATGCTTTTTTCAAAATTCATTTGAACAATCTTAATAATATTTGTATCATCAAATCCTTGCAATATTATCCATAAATATAAATCAAATTTAGTAGTTTTTTTCACAATAAAATATATATTTTTGAACTCAAAATATTATTTTGCAATACTTAATTTTATTATATTTGTTAGATTAATTGTAGGCCAACGCAAACTACAATGTAATGATGATTTAAAAAATATAAATTACGGAATAATTTTTATATACTTTTCTATCATACAATATTCAAAACGAATAGACAATACTATATAAAAATAATCGAAAGGTACAAAAATCATAAATTAAAGACGACAGTTTAAAATTTTATTTCCTAATTAATAAAGTATACAAACAATTGTGCAAAATATGTAAATTACATTCTTATAATTATATAATTAGAAGAAATTATTAAGATACATATTATTTTATAAAATTCTTAATAATAAATACTTAATCTTTTACAAACGATACATATAAATGATTAAAAATAATTTAAAAATGAGACCAAAGTTAGAGTGAAGTTATTAGGCACAATAATGCTTTAAATTTATTATTCATGAATTTTATTTGAAACAGAACCATTTAAGTAGTATGATCTTCTACACATACTTATTAGAATATTTTACTAACTTAAGGCTGTAACATTCTTATTAGAATATTGTACTTCATCTACAGCTCTATTTAACTAATGCGCATAAATAAGAATAAACGAAAAATCAAAGAACAAAAAACATGATTTCAGATTCCAGCGATGTATCTGACCGCTGATCTGAATGATGCGCAGATTTATCGCGTCTTTAGGAAGCTTCATGAAGCATCACCAGATCTGAAGTTGCTTTACGTAACTCCAGAGAAGCTGTCGCTGTCAGCTAAGTTTTGCAGCAGTCTTGCAGCTCTTTATCAGCGTCGCAAGCTCGCACGTTTCGTTATCGATGAGGTTCACTGTGTCAGCCAATGGGGCCACGACTTCCGTCCAGATTACAAGAAGCTTAGTGTCCTAAAAAAGAACTTCCCCGATGTGCCTATTATCGTCCTTACAGCCACGGCTACGAGACGCGTTAGAAGTGACATTCTACATCAGTTGCACCTCCATTCCCCGACGTGGTTCGTTCTATTTGAATTATTAATGGATGTTAAATTTGATATAATACTTGATATTAAGAATTAATATCATATTTATAATGATGATTATTGTTACTATGAAGATAGAAAGGTATTGAAGTTTTTAAAAGTTTACAGAAACAGGATTGCATACCAAATGCATATTAGATATTTATGTAATTCCTAATGTCTCTCCTAATTATTACTCTAAATATAAACAAATGAATTCATAAATATCAAACGCTAAATAATTTGACAGTTATAAAATATTATCCATTATAAGGTAAAACCTAAAAAATGAACGAAGAATTCTTCTTTTATAAGATATTAAAGAAATTAAAATATTATTTTATATAGTGTGCTAAATGGAGTCAAAATCAAAAGATATTTAAATAAATGAAGGGATTATTAAATACGATAAGTTGAGTTAGAAAATTTTGAATAAATGTAAATTAAGGAGAGTGGTATTATTCAAAATTTTTGGCAATAAACAGTTTTGATTCAAACGGTTGGCAATAATATATTTAAGAGTAACTTCAATTTTATAGAAAATAATATTCTAAGAAATTTCTTTATTATATTTAAAATAGAAATAGCTAATAATAGTATAAACTATTTAGTATTAAAAATTTTTTAAATACTACAATAAAATTTTAATATTGTTCTCCAGAATTAAAATTGAAATTATAAGTTTATGGATACTTATAACTACGTTAATTTAATTAATTCTTTAGTTATATTTCCTTTCAAAAGATAACTATAACTTTAAAAAGCTTAAGCATTGTGTATACAATTTTAGGTTTATTTCAAGCTTTAACAGACCAAATCTGCGTTATTCAGTAATACCAAAAAAGACGAGAGCTACTTGTCAGCAAATTGTCGATATAATTAAATCAAAATTCCGTAAAGAATGTGGCATCATTTATTGCATCACACGGAAAGATTGTGACGATCATGCTAAAGCATTACTCAACCAAGGCATTGGAGCATTAAGTTATCATGCTGGACTTGAGGATAAGGTACGAATAGAAAGGCAAAGCCAATGGATTTCTGAAAAGGTAATTAAAGAGTTAATTTTCCATGAAATTTCATAAATTAATAAACATAATTAATATTAACAAAAATTAAACATACATTTTGTTCGTGCATAAGGATTTGAAAATATAATGTTTTTAAAATTTTTAAAGTTTTAAGAAGTATAAAGAATTTAATCAAACAGCTTTTTTGAAAATTAATGTTCTATATTATTTCATCAATTAAAGCTCAAATGTTATATAATACATTAACATTTTATTCTTATGATTTTTAATAAAAACAAAATAATATATTTAATTCATGTGTAATTAATTAATGTATATTTAATTTTGCATTTTATGTAGTTTTAAAAAGCAATGTTTGGACTTTGCAGGTATACTATATATCAATTATTCAAATTATTGTTTAAATAAAATGTTTAAATATTGTGACAGAGTCAAAGAGCTTGTATTAAAAAAATATATTTTATATCTTACTTTAGAGATAATTTAAACATGAAAATAACGTGACTGATTATTATGAACTAAATATAAATACATTTGTATTTAATGTACTCTAAATATATATCAACAGTAGCTAAAATTATAATAATATATAAAGTAATATAATATTATAATTTTGATGTTGTATATAGAATACTTATTATTATAAACAATTAAGATATCAATAATCATTAATTAGTCGATCCATTGCAATACCCTTTATATTATAGGATAATATTGACTCTGTATTTAAAATAAAGGCTTATAAAAGTCAAAACGAGGCAAAACTATTATTGAGTATACGGTAAACATAACATGTTTGTCTCCATAAATAATTGGAGAAGGTAAGCCACGAATTAAGTCTCCAACCATTTAAATGTATCAAGATTATGTGTATGTTGAATAATAATATCACTCATGCTAAACTAGTAACGCAGTCATTGTACAAAATCTATGAATATATGCCAGTAACTTATTCTGCTATTTTCCTGTTCTAAAGCAAGGGTAACGCGAGAGTTTTTGATGTTCAAGCTCAAAGTGCCAGTGCCAGTTCTTCATTTTACATGTTTTCCTAATACTTGCAGTGCAGGCTTGAGAACTAAGCGCGATAAAATATAGAAAATAACCAACAAAATACGATAAAAACATTAAATAATAAATATGAGGAGACGAAAATCAATTACTAGTCCAAGCAATTAACATACTTATATTCAAAAAATATTTGTCTATTGATTATATTTTTTGCAAAGCGTTAAACTTTCCGAAGCTCCAATTTTTTAATCAATTCAATATTAAATATTTTTATTCTGAATATATT
>JAPYYT010001717.1:0-24028 GCA_030522565.1 Ceratosolen corneri | reverse complement strand
CACGCGCGCGTATGTAAAGCGTCGCCGCATCGGCCGCGTGGACACGTCGGTCTCTGGGCGCGTTAAGGCATTTCTCATTTCACCTGCTGAATAATGGAGACGTGGACGCGTCCAAATGAGCGCTCGGTGTGGCCATTGTCCGGCTTTTGGATTTTGGAAGAAGTGGGAAGGGAGTGGGGGGTGGGAGGGGAGCTACGGGATTGCCGGGACTCAATGTGCATGTAATGTTGTGAGGCAAGTGTTGCGCTACTTTCGTTATCATTCCCGATGGTTAAGGCAAATATTCGTTATAGTACGTTCGAGTGCCGTGAAAGTATTGAATGCGCCGCTGCAAATCTGCAATTGCTTTTTCAATCATACAAATTACGGATTACCGCGGCGCTATTTGCATTTTCGTTTTTGGAATAATTTCATCTGCGAGCGGCAGATTGCGCAATTGATCCCCTATAACAAGTAATAAAATAATCATTTACAAATGCCAATTACATGCAAATGTTTGTCCGATGCTTCATTGCCACGAGTAGTGGAAATCGTAAAGTATGAATTGGAAATAATTCAAAGCTGTTGGGAGAGCCATGAGAATTTGAGGCAAACTATTGAATTTTTATTCGGCGCATAAATTACCGATAAAAGTAGTAATTGTTTAAAATATTTGGCAAATTTAAATGGGCAGTTTGTATGCAACGCGTGTGTCACATCTAGTTTTGTCTACATGTTCTACTTCAGAAAATCCTCTAAATCTCTCGAATATAATGCAACACTCGTTCCCGAGAGGCCCAAAAAAAAATTAAAAAAAATTAAAATCTCAATGCCACGAATTTCACTTAAATTAAATAAGCATACGTTAAAAATAAAGAATATATTGCTCTATAAAAAGAATGAGGGAAAAAAACGAAGAAAAAAAGCTAAAAATAATATATATTACAACAAACACGAGGCTATAATATCGATATGTGCTGAAAGTTAGTCTTCGTAAGACTTTGTGCAATTGTTCGAAAAAAAATATATTTCATAAAGTTTTGTATTAACAAAAGGTTCTATATTTTGTCAAATACAGAGGAATAATATCATTGGTGAACAATATTCACACAATCGCATTATGTTGATAAGGATGCGACTTTTTTCTTCTTGATTATATCATTTTGATAAATTTGATGCTAAAATTTTTTGAATATTTTGTAATTATATTTATACGGGATATTTAATGACTTATTATAATTATTTGTTTGCAATGCAGTAATAAGACTTAATACTGTGCTATGTTTGCACTATCGATAGAAACTTAATTTGCATATGCGAAGAATAGGGAGAAAAATAAAATGTTTTCTCAAATCCAAATATAAATTACAATAATTGAGAGTACAACAAAAGACTGATTAACGTAAGAGCTCATGTCTTCGCTCATAAGTGAGATATTGAAAATTGTTCATTTTCCATCATACATCGCTACTCAATACTGTTCTCTTCTGTCAAAAATTAATAAGAAAGTAAATGACGAAATACAAAACTTTATTTGTATCTACATATATATATATATGTGTGTACGTATGTGTATATACGCGTGTATGCGCGTGTGCATGTGCGTATGCATTGGAATTAAATTCCAGTTGCCGTATAATCATTGTGAAGAAAAAAAAAAAAGAGTCCATAAATAAATGCCTGATTTTATTTGTGATATCGATGTAATGAGTTCTTAAAACATAAGATCGGCACTCCAAGGATACCTTATACCTTCAAAATAAATGTCAGGAGTGCAATCAAGTAAAGTAAATCTTTGCCGTTTAGCATTTTACGTTTGAAAAGGCAAAGAAAGTGCAGCCGCAGACCAAGGATAATCATGCTTGTATGCAGCAGTTTTTCCCGAAAGCGCAATGGCCATTGTTATGATCGAAATCCAAGCTTAAGGAGCAATTATATTTATATCAAATGCTCATGCGCGCATTCACATCATTCGCGCTTTTCCAACTCCCCGATAATCGACTTTCCCAACATATAAACGAGACGCGCATTATCTCCCCCTTCGTCGTCTCTCTCCTTCTTGGCAATTCTTATCGCGATTCGTAGGAAATATGCAGAAGGCCAGCACGTGTCCAGGCCTCGATCCATCGATCTGTCGATCTTCGATCTCCCGGCGAGCCACGCCTCGCGCCGCACAATACAGCTTCCAAACTATTTACATGCGCACGCTCGGTGAGGGAGAGAGACAGCAGACACAGGGCACAACATTACCTTACTCCATTAAAGAGAATAGGTGGAATTATTGAATAATGGACGAATACTTTTGAACGGGGACTCCCAAGGCCCGACGTTTTCTTTCCTTCTTTATCCTCGTCATATGAAATCCCCTTTCTACTCCGCCACTTATGTGGAGGCTCTCGATAAAAGGACTTTTTGTATTGCCGAATCAATTCGTAATTTGCATTATGCTGGGCCTAGTTGCGAGCAATGAGGCCTCGCTAATCACTAGACGTCTCAGTTGGCAAGACACCGGGTGAGTAACAAGTGAACGGATTGTAAATCGTAAGGGAATTATTGTTCATTTGAAACTATAAACCGTACGGGGAAAATCAATTTAAAAATGTTGCCAATGAAGCGTGGACATTTAGCAGGTAATAATGACAGCGACACAATAATAAACAACGACGACGACGACGACAATAATAATAATAATGGCAATAGGTATTGTCCAAGCTAACGATTTAATTGCAATGGTCAATTGGTACGTGTCGTCGGCAATTATTTTAATAATGAAACATCGTAGGAGCTGACGCGCAACGACTGCGCGTGGCACTAAAATAAACTCGACTCTCGCCAAGAGAGCATCCATCCTCAAAATGCTAATCCTCATAACCCTGGCAGATACTGGCAATAACCTAATTCAAATGGTCGGTTAAGCCACTTGGTCGCTTAAAACTCCGGCCGTACACGTTGGTTGCATTAGGAAAGCCACGAGGGGACGATGCGCGTTCATCCATTTTAGAAACAGTCTTCACATCAAGATTGCGACACCCACGGCGCTCACTTGCGCAATAACCAAGGCACTCGCAGCCGTACTTTTATTATCTCGCCGCGTCTCTATCTCCCATTGTCGAGCTTGACGGCCTCGCCAAGTCGCTTTTCGACTTTTCTTCGCGCAGGCGCCTATCAATGGAATCTCAACGAGCGTTTCCTCGGTTGAGATGCTCGAGAGGCTGCGTCCCCTCGCGCTTCCCCCCCGGAGTTATCGCGCTGGCGGCGGGTTCAATGAATCGCGCGCGCCGGCACTAATTCGCTCGTCTTACGGCCACTTGGAAACTCGATTATTGCCTCGCGCTTGCAATTCAATTTGCTCGGCGAATTAATGCCACGTTAAGGGACGGCACCTCCCGTCTGTTTAAGGAAGCTAATGGCATTACGCCGCTAATTCAATAATGCAATTGGTTATTTAGCTGGGAGCCAATCACTTGTCGTGGTTTGTGCAAGTAGTTGCGCGATTCTATGGATTATCGAGCGATACGGGGGCCTACGTTACACGTCCCCGCATTCCTATGGTGTAAAAATAATGTGTCCAACTTTGCTTTACGCGCGCGCGCGCGTAGTGCGTAGTAGACGCCTGCGTGCTTATGCACCGCGCACGATGTAATGGGACAGTTTGTTATAACGACGCGAGTTCCCGTTTCGTCATCTCTTCCGTATCGGCTCTCTGCACTCCTGTGCTGCGCCTAAAAAAAAAAAAGGAAATTTACATTCGAATCGTAAATCATGCCCCCGGCCGACCAATTGATGGCATCACAAGCAAATGACTTGCTGCCACTAATCAATGCTCTTATTGACGACAGCTTGAGTGCGACATTAGCATTAGGACACCATAGACTGCCTTCTCTTTTATATAATGACACTGTCATATACATATATCAATGATTATCAGTTTATTTATAGCAAATGTTAACGTGTGCCACACATGCTCAAATGGTATTGAGGGCCCCGGCAATTACACGAATATGTAACGCAGCTTCTTCAATAATATGCAACTCCATTGTCGCCAGCCACTTTGTCACATTATTAGATTTTCTCGATACGCCTACTCCAAATAATATAGCCGGCCGTAAAAATGCTAATACTCGATAATGCAACAGTTTGTACAATTACATAAAGCCGTTTTACGATCTGTAATGATGAGGGGATTGTGAGAGGACAGGTGGGATGAATCACTTGGACAGACTCGAAAATGGTCGGAATTAGCCTACGTAGTGACAAATACAAGAGCCCACGTGCCATTATAATGTTAATAATAATGATAGAGGTGTTGTTGCTCAAGTGTACATACACGACACTCGATAATAGGTGATAGGAAATCTCGGTGGCGGTTAACTTATTACATTGCTTGTAATGTACTTTCGTCCGAAAACTCTACCTCCAGCCACAATCATAAACATATCCTCGTACATTATCTTATCGCCGCGCGAATTTCCACTTGCAATAATCTGTAATAATAAACAGATAGTTGGAAGCGAGTT
The DNA here is from genome assembly GCA_030522565.1 of Ceratosolen corneri. NCBI lineage: Eukaryota > Metazoa > Arthropoda > Insecta > Hymenoptera > Agaonidae > Ceratosolen > Ceratosolen corneri. The sequence continues at coordinate 19,532 of JAPYYT010001717.1, read as the reverse complement.
CCGTCATGGCAAGCGATTACACGGCTTATGGAATTAATTAATTGAGCAGGCACGTTCTAGTTGCGGCTAATTTTCTTTTCCCTCATTTACAATATACGAGAAGCCTAATTCCCTTACTTTAATTCAATCGAAGGCATTGGATTACGATTTGATTTTATATATTTTCAATTTGCATCTGCACCTGCATACTTGGAAATCGTTGCATAAATGCGCGTATATGCAGAGATATGCATGCAGATTTTTTTATTCGCGCATTGTTTCAACTTGAAACACCGAATTTCTCTTCGAAAGAGCAATATTAATTGACCAAGCAGCTTTTAATCCGAATCCGAAGAATGTAATTATCATTTAATGAGTGAAGCGAGAGAGAGAGAGAGGTACACTGTTTATATAAATTTAACGAGAAATCGGTCGTGCTGAGCTATTGTAGGTGGAAAATTATAATTCCGCTTAATTGTCGCAAAGTGCGCGGATCCAATAAACATTGTAGATGAAATGAAATATGTTTTTAAGTTTAAAACAAAATTTCACGAACACAAATTCAAATCTTTGTGTCAATTAATTGATTACCTATGCCACTAATGCCAATATAAGTATACACTTTGAAATTGCCAATATTAATGTTTATATTAATTGTACAGATTGGAAGGTCATTACACTCGCTACGACTCATAGTGTTTTAATAGATAATAAATGTGCGTCTCGGCCTACTTGAAATATAATGCATTAATTAACGCGTTTAACGAGCTTATAAAGTGCGCCATTGTCATAAGGACCGAAGCCCTTGCAACTCGATATTCCATCTGCTAAAACACTGCCAAGTAACAAGTATTGGATCGATGCTCTATAAAGCTAAAAAGCTCCGAGTAGAAGAAAATTGAGAAGATTTAGTTGGATGCGGGGATGGTTGTACTTTATGTGCCTTCACTTGATGTTATATCAGACGAGCCTTGGGCTAAGCTTCGATCGTTCAACTGCCATAATCTGTCATCATTATTGGTCGCAGCTTATAAATCGTAGGCTAATGAGGCGATGCAAGAAACTTTAAACGTAAGGGAAACTCGCCGTTTGTTGAATTAAATTCAGATTTTCTCGTACTTTGTGTAAGGCGCAGTGTCGCCGTGATTATCTTTAAGCGATTCGTTTAGATTAATTGGACGCCGTAAGGCTGCAAATTACTTTATGGCTTAAATCTTGCATAGTTTTATATTAAAATTGAGCAACCCGTTGGCTCACATATTCCTCTCCTTAATTTTTTCCATTTTTATATCGTGCATTTTATTCGTCATTTGCATTTATTGTTTGCACTACTTGGAGCGCAGCGAGAGAGAAAGTATACCAACCAATAATAAGAAAAGTCATTAAAATTAAGACAATTTTTTAAATCTATAGTTAACGAGTGAATATTGCTTGTGTCTCGAAACTTCTTTCAAACAATTTTCCTTATTTTTTCAATTTCAATTATTAAGAAACAAATGAATTATTCTTAGCCGACGTCATAATCACTTTATGCTTATTCATTTTCGCAATTATTATTACAAGATTTGTCATGAGGTTCTATATGTGAGCGGGATTATCAATCAGATCCGGCGGTCCAATCAATATTCCAGGGATTCACGAGTCTTCAAGAGACAATACGATAAATTAAGCGATTTACTACTATTGTTCCGGCTACCGTACTACAACTATTTTATCTATTTTTCAATGTGTGGGTGTGCAGGCACATCTGACGCTCGCGAGTGGACTTGCATGTAGGCGTGGGCTCGTTTTCTTTTCTTTTCTTTTTTTTCTTCTCCAGCGTCTTTTCGCTCGGCAAAAAGATAAAGTCCGCTTATTACGGAATGCTTTATAGATACTCTCTGGCGATTAATATCACATTAACGATCTTTCTTTCGAGCAAGATCTTTCAACTGAGAGGCCAACTCCTAGTGCATTTAACGTGTCAAGGAGGATACCTGATCGAATTATGGCATGTAATTCATTGGCATATTAATACTTATTCTCGGGGGCTCTTTATGTAAGTATTACGGGTCAGGTGTAAAACTTATTTGTCTTGATTGCAATAAAAAATCCCTATTGCTTCACGTGCAAATAACAATAAGACAACTCGCAAACGTACGAGTATTAAGTTTCTAATACCTTATTTCGATATCTGCCTATATACATGTAATTATATATAGAATTCGAGTCTTCGCTTATGAGTGAGATATTAAAAAAAAATTCAATAGTTAGCATACGTCGCTACTCGATACTTTACTTTTCTGTTCCGAAAATTAATAAGAAAGTCCACGACGAGATACGAAACTTTATACACACACACACACACACACACACATACATATATATATATATAAACACGTGTTTGTGCGTGTGTTTGTGTGCGCGCGAGCGCGTGTGTCATATATATGGATCTCAATTATGGGGGAATTAATGATTACCCATTAGCGGCTAATTAGAATATAAAATCGTTACATAATCAATTATAGTGTAATGTGCTCGAATCATCAAAAGATTGCAGCTTTTCGGCAAGAATGAAAGCAGTGGGTAAAAGTCTTATGGAGAGCAAAGTGCTTGGTGACATTCATAAATCGTTAAAAAGACTAGAAATTTTAATAATTTTATAACCACACCTGCATCGCGCACGCGACCTAATATTAACGTGAAACCGCACTGCCTAAAACATTAATTTCCCGGGGAAATTTACAGCAACGACACGTCGCTCGGCCACGAAATTTCGTAAGCTGCCTTTCCGCGGATTTTAGGAGCTTTATAATTTATTCGCGCGCGGGCCACAAACAAATCCGCCGCAGGAAAAGTCACTGGCTCCGCTCTTTTAATGCGAGGCCAAAAGGAGAAAAAGGCACTTTAAATGACAAGCATTCCCACATATCCGGGCATTACGCGCGACGAGAAGCAAAGTCGACAGATGACGGAACCACCTCGGCTCTTCATCACTGAGCCTCGTCAACTGGCAAACTGCTTACACTCGAACAAGTTATTTAGTGCTCGCTTTTTTCCTACCGAAAATTCAACTCGCGCGCTACACTTATCTATTTCAAATTATACTCTCGCGAATCGTTGGAAATGGTTTTTGTTCGGCTGTTGGGTTGATAGCTTCGAGTCTGAGGCCGAAACATTATTTCCAAAGGCTCCCCTCGCCCCTACGATACCCACTCGCATTCCCCGCCCATAAAAGACACTTTTTTTCTCTTTTTCTGTCTGTCAATCCAACACCGAATCTTATTAACGCGAAATTGGCCCGCGGAAAAAGGCTGGAGGAATTCTCGCTCAAAGATGCGAGCTCGGAGTAAGGCTCGCGTACCAGCGAAAGGGAAATCAATTAAAAGATACAAATTCGAGTCATGGGAAATTGAAAAATGCTCGAGATTATTTATTTATTTTTAAAGTTTATATGGCTAATGGTATAATCTCATTAGCGGCCGGTAGCTCTTATATCCATCAAAATCAATGCGCAATTCAACCCAAATGGAAACAGAAAAGAGGGGAGGGAGAAAAAAACGAGGAAAAAAAAAAGAAAAGAGGAGGAGAAAAAAAACGGTTATCGATAATATTCGTATCAAATAAACAAATTTTCCAATTGATGAAAGTAAATGGCGCATGCCACATAAATATGCCTTATATAACCGTGAAAATATAAAGTAAATATATATTATGTAAATAAAATGTGTATCGAGGATAGCATGTAAAAGTATGCGAATTAGTTTTGAAAATTGTTTTCATATCTACGTAAAAAGTAGCCATTAGCCGCTACTCTGCAATTAAAATAGCATTTATACATTTACTCCGAAATCTTGTTATATAATATAACGAATTTTTTAGATGGTTATTCGGCTGGAAAAAATAATTAAAAGAGAAAATAAAGCCTCGATGAAACCTGTTTATTATTTGAGTAAACATTTTGTTAATAAGCGAGCGATACCTTCCTACATTCTCTGCATGTACCTAAAAATTTATGCACCATTAAAAAATGTAGTGGTTTTTAGTTTTTTTTTTTTGTTTGTTGTAAGCACTGAGAAATATATATACGACATTCTAATGAAAGACATGTACTATTTCATACTGTGCTTTATTATTCTCAACTTTAGCGAATTTAATAAGAAGTGGATTGGTTTTACATTTTTTTCAAATTTAACCCAGTGACATTATTAATCGATATCTTTTAGGAAAGTGTTTTTAATGTATTTTTAAGATTCTCCTCGAAAGAACTTCTTAGCTTATCCTAAATCTATCCTATAAAAAATAATGTTCATTGTATTAAACACCAACGTTTTATTCGGTAAAGTTAATCAAGTTGTTAACGAAATTGTTGATAAATATATAAAGCATTTTAAAGACTAAGAATGATTCTCGTCGATAAATGCTATCTTCGTTGTAACAATAAGATATTATATCAATAACAAGAAAGGCCATAACTTTTCTTACATGGTCTAATCTACAGCTGATGAGCCATTTTCTCAGCAAAACTAATCATAATTAGTTCTACTTAATTCTACTCTGATTTTTCCCGGCCATTTGCAAAGCAATGTCTTCCTTCTCACTTTGACATTAACTTTGTGGAATTTCTTGGCGTGACGCCACGTAAAGCAATTGACATTCAATTAATCTTTGTCAAAATCCTAGATATTACTATTGTCCCTAATTTTTCTCCATTTCAATCGATATTAAATAAATGTAAAGGTCATCTTGCTAACGGCCCATACCGCACAACATTACATTTGCCTTATAAACAAACGAAATGCCGCACATACGATCTATCTTATCCTTTTCTTGATTATAAACAATAATCTATTTCGCGCGCAATTTCGCGTCTATTTAAATTACTCGCTCCTACACATCGAGCATAATCTAATGACACCTGTCCTGTGCACAATCTTGGAATTTGAATTGAACACATTAAACGTGCACGCATCACAACCGCAAACCGAATATCCCCAAAGGCGCCGTAACTCATGCTAATCCTCCGAGGGTCAAGCTCTCGATCCCATGCCAGTGTCTCCTATCTCTCTCTCTCTCTCTCATCGGGCGAGTCCTCGCAATATCGGCACTGCGGCTGCGGCGGCGGCTCGATCCTCTCTCACGCCCTCCCCCGTCTCCCTCCCGCGGCACATACACACACGACCGCTCGAGCCGGCGAGACAGTCTTAAAGTCCGCGCTCGTGGAATCCCTGACTCCAGTCAGAGCTGAGACCCCGGCGGGCCGCGATCAGGCCCCACCCAAAGCCCAACACAGAGACGGAGATATATATACAGAGAGAGGGAGAGAGAGAGAGAGAGTGGAGAGAAGCGTGGTACCGATGCATTCAATTCCTCACGGTTGATAAACGGTCGAGCCTCAAGCTACTGCTTTAACCCGACACCCGGCGCGTTTAATCGGCGTCCCTTGGTTACTTGGCGAGCCACGGGAAAAGCATCAAGATTTTTCCTCTGACCGGGTGTGCAGGATAACGGCTACGACCGCCGAAGAGGCAGGATGTCGCGTTATCCGCGCGTGTGCCACCTAATCGGACTGTTACTACTGATTTGTGCGGCCGCTCTCTCAAACGCTCTGAGTAAGTGTCCTTGAGGGTCATACGGCATTGCGCCGCCCTTAATCCCTTAATCCTGCTCGCGGGTGATTTGCAGTGATCGATACGCCCGTATGATTCAGCCTGGATTCTGTAATGTGCATCATCTGACAGTTTGGCCACCCATTTCAGTTGGATCGGTTTACATGTCCGAGATCATGCAATCCGAGGCACAAAGAGATTTGGTAACGAGACGTCGACTCCTCCCGTTCCGAGGAGTTTTCGCTCTTTTGTCATTGCTAATGTGATTCTGCCCCATCGCTCGTAGCTGACTTTTATTTTTAATGTTTCGCGTGGAGTAAATATTAGCCACTCGTTATTAAGTAATTTGTGAGGTCGTGTAATAAACTCGTTGCATTTGTCACTTTACGTCATATTGTCGTCTGCCGATGACTCGGCAAGGTTTTCGCCTACAAATTATCTCGCGCTTTGCATTGTGGAAAATTAGAATTAAAGAAAAGTACGTTAAAAGGGAGTTGCGTGAATGCGGACATGCGTTATTTAATAATTAAATGGGGTCATTGATGAGTGCGTTGTAAAATAAAAATAAATTCGAGTTCGAATATACGAGATCATTAGGAGTAAATCCCATGCAGTCCAAGTAAGTTATGAGAAGGAATTTTTAAAATATTTTCACCAGATCATTCTTTTAAAACAATTTAAATTTCACATTCTACCCGTAACACCCGTAACACATGGAAGCGAAAGCTTCGATCGCTCGCATGTGAATTATTTCCCTTAACCGGCATTTTATTTCATAATTGTTTTTTATGCTGCTCGGTTACATCGCTTACATCGTAAGTCTGCTTCGCTAACTGACAATTGATCGCGAATTCGACAAATAGAATCGCACGATTATTATTATATTCATTGTTAATCCCAATTATTAGTCGTTTGGATTTGCAATTTTTACACGAGCAGAAATATATCCGCTAACGAGATATTATTGTTATTATTTTATTTTTAATGTTCGCTATAGGAAATTACCTTGCATGAATAACAGAATGATGGTTAGGAAAATACTCTATTCAAATAAATGAAAACATTATTTCGCCAAAAGCACTTACGAGCAAATTGCCATCCTTATGAAATAGAACATTTTTGCAATGTTATTACGATCGAAATATATTTATTAATATTTCTTTTATACACAACAGAAAGAGCTACATTTATACATAATTTATTATTATAAATTCAATTTATACAAATACAGTTCAAGTAGTGTAACAGTAATAGTTTCCAAATATATTCATTCCCCTTGAACATCTTAAAAATTCAATATCTTAATTTTTTATAATCTTTATTTTTTACTTGTACAATTACAAATTTAAGATTAAATGCACTTGAGAAAGATATTACTTTTCAATGGCTATTTAAACTTTTAAGTCTCTTTCGAACAAAATTGAAAATTCAAGCGCTTACATAAACGTAAATGAAATGTTTTATAAAAAAATTTCGAAGCTTCTTAAATATATCTGGTTAATGATCATTAACCATGAATATAAATATTTTTCCGTTCTACAACGAAAACTCTTAACTCTTGACATCAAGTTCAGTAGCAACGGTAAAGCATGAATTTCAATATCATATCGCAACTAGAATCTTCCACAACTAAAGCAACAACATTTAATCCAACTGTGCAATATATATTAAAAACGCTAACATAAATAAATTCCTCACGATGCATATATTTTATACGAAACTTCGCTAAAAAAAAAAAGAATATGCAACGTCACTCCCAATATACGCGACCGGCTTCCATTTCCGAAAAAAGAAATGGCTACAACTTCATCTACGAAAAGTTTTATGCTCCGAAATTATTGGCCTTCGGTGCGCTACCCATGCATTATTACCAAAACCATAACAGTTCCCGTAAAAAAAATCCACTTTCTCGGAAAAGTCGCTCGACGCATTGCTGCACGTGGAAAGCGCATCTGTAGTTAAACTCTTAACGCTATTGCTCGGAAGTCCCATGAGCAACGGAGCGCGAACTTGGTTCGAAGCAAATGGCTATTGGCGATTGTTGAAAGTAAACGTTTCTCCAACTTTTAGTGAGTTAATTATTCGCCGAGTCGGCCGATCTGGCCGCTGATCTACATACGATCGGCGCACTTCCACTGCTCCGAGATATTTGCCGTCTCAGGACCTTTAATGCTTGGAAGGACTCGCAGACTCACTCAGCTCATCCCTTATTCCGCGTATATAAAGTATGACTTAAAGATCGGATTCCACACTCTTAATGATATATATATTTGTCTATTGGGGTTATTGGGCTGTAGGGTGGCACGTCTGTTGTTAAGATCGGTAATGTCATATTGCAATATGTAATTTATAATTTCAGATAAAACCATTGGCATAACATATTAGTCTTTTGATTATTATTACGTCCACATTAGCCTACAATAATTAAATAAATAAATCAACACTATTTACCCAACGTATGTGCATCAACAATATGTAAAAAACAAAATGATATAAAAATTTTGATAGAAAAACACTAGGTTACTTATCACTGATTTATTTAATAATTGGATTGAATTTTAAATTTTAGATAGAGGACGAACTGGAGTTTCATTAACGCTTCGTTTATATACTTTTCTATGCAATTAACATCCTAATTAGGTAAAAAAATTGAAAGAAAATAAAGCAGAATTGTAACGCATTGCTCGTATAAATTAAAGTATAATTTTTCATTTAAGAAATTCTGTATGAAACATACGATTATCACACGCTCGTTCAATCACTTTAAATAAAAAGTGATTATAAAATGTAATTACAACTGTAAATGGGCAACCTATCGTGTATCAGAGTATGTCACAATTTTCCTTCATATTGATAATGCGCATCACTTGCATTAATTTAGCAATTTATTCGATAACGCGTGTCTCAATTACAATTGCAATTATAAATTGCATTAATCAATTCAGAACTGAAGTAATTATGTCGTTTATAGTAATCGGGCACCAGTTCTTCACCTTTTGATTGTTCAAGCAGGCTTACACCCATACAAATAATCACTGCAACGAGATTTAAAAGGATTGCATTATCGATGATGTCAGATGTGCTAGTTTTCCGATTCCCCGAGCCCTCCTCCATAGATTTCCCCGTCGCTAAATTACTAATGCACGTATGAACTTCCCCATAAATTTTTCGTTAATCAAGTCTTTTGAGCAGCACGTAAAACCACGTAATTAAATACGTCAGACTATTGTACGAAGGCAAATTTTCATATCTCGTAATAATATTGCAATGTAATAAACGAGTATCGTAAATTTTTGCATACTTGTACATTTCATCTGGGAATAAATTATTAATTGCTGTGTACATAGCTGACCAAGTTGTTTGTATTTCCGTATTATTTGGAATAATATTTCAATCTGACGCGAAATATGGGAACTCCGATATCCTTTTCCAAGCTGTTGCTAATTTACTAAATAATCGTGGAATTTCGACACTTTACTTTCATATTACTTAATAACCATGAGCAAACGTTCCAAAAAAACCAAACTTCATTAAGTAGTATTTAATTCTTAAGAGTACTTTCAATAATTACCATTTACATTAAAATGTAATTTTTATAATGGACGTGAAATTTCGAGTTTAAGACTTTTTCCTAATAGTCAGCTTACCAACTGCTACTTTATAGAATCAACAATCTTGGAATTAATTGTACACATTACAGAGTTTGTATTCGTAACAATTATATGCAAACATTTCGTTATGCCGTAATACATTGAAATGCCTGAAATATGACGTGACAAATGTAAGAAAGTTTTAATATATTAACACACTAAAAAAAGTCATTGAAATACGATTTTATCTTAAAAAGAAATTGCCTACCGACTGCTTGAAGGTACAGAAAATTCGACCTAAACAGCTTGTAAAATTTAGAAAAATGTATATAGTTAGTTATATAGTTGTTTTAAATTATGTAATTTTTAGAATAATTATTATTCTGCGTTATTCGTATATCGGCTGTGAGTTGCTCATTTACATAAATAACGCCATTACCGCAGTTGAAATAATCAAATACAATCAACACGACAAGCTATTCGGACAGTTAAGCCAATAATACGAGAGAGACGACAGTCTTTTTCTTCGACTTGATCAAGCAAAAGTGAGCATGCTCAATGATTTTGGTTTTTTAATTCATCGACCTAGATTTAATTAAATAATATATCCATAATGTGTAATACGATGACGCTTCATAATACGAGAATTCGTATTAAAAAATCAAAGGATCTTACAATAAACAATATCTTCTTTCTTCAATTGCTTACAAAACATATGCATAAATACATAAATTTACGTATAAAACGGCCTTCTTTATCCGCAATATACGCTATTAATATGCCAGGTAATTCAACGTTTTTACATCCTTTAATAAATAATATTACAAGTATTATAATTGAATGTGTAAGTGTCGCGAGGGAAGTAATTAAGTAAAAGCTATAAATAAGTCGTTTCTTACATTTGGACTTTAAATCTCACAGCCAATATCTCCAAGTGTCCCTCGTAAGGTGAATATCACCAGTAATCCCAATATCTTTATTCAACGAAATCTATTATAAGCATCGGAAGTCCAATCCGCCTTCCCCAAACTGCCCCCCCTCGCTCCCCCCCAAACCCAAAACAAAGCATAACATCGTGCCAATGCATTCCAGAATGTCCGGAGCGAACGGCCTCACCCGGTCGACAGATCACCTGCTACACCCGGAGCGACGACACCGCGCACCTGGAGGACGCCATCTGCCACTGCGGGATTCTCATCCACCAAGGCCACGACGTGCGGAGCCTCGAGGCTTCCGGTGAGTATGAGACGCCTCCGCGAGATCGATGCCTCCCTCCGGTCGCGCGTGGGTCTCTCCTCGATGCGGCAACAACTGAGGAGACGGCGACAGAGACGGCGACGGAGACGGCGACACCGGGACGCTATTTAAGGCGATCGTCCACGTTTTATTAATCGCGCGAGAGTGCAGAGAGCGTTGGCTCCTCCTCTCCGCGGGAGATTCGTCGCTTTAATGTCCGCCGCTCCATTTTTTTTTCTAGTTCCTCGACTCGATTATTGTGCATTGAGCGCCGAATTGAGGCGATTGCTGTGCCCTCATACACATTATGAAATCGGCCAATTACATCAACGTCTCGTTTGCAAACCCGCGCACTGCAATTACATAACATGTATTTGGCAGGTTCTAATCTTTGGCCGTGCTTTTAATATCCGTGCCGAGTGTTTAAATGCAAATGAATATTCCAATAGATAAGGGGCCAGTTGTTGTTGCCACGAGATAATGAAACTTGGCTAAGAAACTTGGGCGAGCACCTGCCAATAAGCTAGATTATTGGATTATTTCTTCAAATGTAACGCGCTCTCCCTTATCATCCGGTAATTCGGATGATTGAGCATTTCGCGAGGGCAGTAAACTCGTTAATTATTAATGGAAAGCGCATTTATTACGAGCTGGGCAATCGAAAGGATTTACATTCTAAAGGTTTGAATATTTTCATCCGCACACTTGACAATGAGGCTTTTGATGACGATTGCCGCTTGAAATGTCGTAAGCAGCACTTGCAATCGCATATTGTTTGGGTATTTTTATTAGTGATTTGAGCAGAAGCTTCGCTGATCGATTAACTGCCAACGCCAAAACATTTGCCGCTCTTATCAACATATCATTGTGGATAATACGAGGCGACGATGCCAACGAATGAACGAGGAATTGTACGAGGAGGAACAAAGAAAGACTTTTGAACGCGTTTCAATTATCGCCGAGGATAAGTAAACGTCAATGGGGAAACGGAGATTTTCAACAAACTAATGATTTCGCCGGGCGATAAATTGATTTTCGATCGAATGGTGTGACATCCTTGGGCCCCATCGGGCTTGCATTCGTAAAAAACACGGGCGATTTGAAGCCGAAAGCCAGAATTTTCACGCACATTTCGTAAGATTGAATGTCTCGTGAGTTCAACACAAAGCCGAGTGCACCAGAGTATCGGTAATAGATTGTAGTGGCTCGGCGAGTTAAAGTGCGCGGTTAAAGATCGCTGGGGCCGTGGATTAATATCGCCTTTCAAGAATAAAAAAGTATGCTCCTCGATCCCCGATAGAACCCGATAGTCCCGAGAAAAAAATAGGTCAGCGCACCGAGCCGATAATTGCCGGCCGCAATTACGCCTTCCCGAGCAGACAGCCATCCTGGGGTGATATCCTCGTCGAGTTTCCCCGGGAATTGGAGCGGCTTTACGAGTGTCGCGAGGGTTGCGATGTGGAACGAGGACAGCAGGCTCTGCCGATCTTTCGTGTCTTTGCTTACGCAATCGCGACGCGGAGTAATTAGTGCGTGATTATCGCGTGCGCACGACCAAGTTGGCCTCTGCGCGCTCGCTCGCCAATACTTTCCGAGCTTTTGCGCTCATCGCGGCTGGCAAAAAAAAGTCCGCTACCAGCGCTCGTTGTTTTTTGCTCGTTTTCACTCTGTAATTTTCAGCGGGCCAATAATGGGGCCCGGCCCGGCCGACTCGAATGCAAATACATTTAATTGCAATAATTAATTGCGCGTACTCGTTGGGATTAAGCTGATGGGGAAAATCGAAAAGTGGTGAAATGCAAGTTTCTCGGGCGATCGACGAGCAAAACTTTTTCGGCCATATCGATTTCTTTTACCGCTTTAAAGGATCAAGGAACATAATCCCACGACTGTAATAGTACATACGAAATTGGGCGGAACGATTATATTTTTCAATGCTTGGCCTCGTTATTTTTCCAAAAAGAAAAGAAAAACATGTTCTATATCTGTCAAAGGTAATGCGAGGCTCTGCAAATTAAGTTAGAGAACAATTAATAATTAAACGACACGAAACTTCTAAGACTAAGTAGTAAAGTAGATCTTAGATCTGGCAATATAAATGTGCTTCAGAAATAACAATCCAACATTTGTCATTAATGTCATTATCTTGTCATTTTACAATTCAGCCGACAAGATTTCCAACTAAAACTGATAATCCGGCTCTTGACCATTTAAAAACACATAAACACTCTTAATATTCCGTATTCTCTCGATCTTTTTTCCTCTCCTTTTGGGTAGAAACTCTTTAGAAACGCAATTTAAAGATATTTCGGCACTTTAATTGGAGTCAATCAAAAATCCGAGGCCCTCTCGAGCGAAATTGCAAACTCGCCTCTCCCGAGCATTTATTTCATTGTTATTTTCCCGCGGGGATCGGTTAATTTTGCATTACGTAAGATGACATTTCGAAAAATTGCCTGCGAGATTGCGTTAAAAAAATATTCATTTGGGTGTGGATCGCCATGATCTCGACGATTGTGAGCGTCATGAAATTATAAATATTCAATGCAACAATGAATATTTACAAGCGCATTTATGCATATATATACATATATATGTATATGTATGTATGTATGTATATACGAGTTGGCACATACGGCTATAATAAAAGCTGTTATAAAATATGATATTATAAAGGACTTGTCTCGCCGCACTTTACATGTTTTTATTTACTATTTCATTGGCAGAGTTATTATTAACTGTTAATTATAAAGTTTATTATAGCCTACATAATGAAGATGTGAGCTTGTGTTGTTGTTTTTCTCTATAAAATTTATTTTAATAACCTTTAAATGAATCTATAAAAATTTCTCGTGTCTAGCTGTCATATTTGTGCAAAGGAATTAGTTAAATAAAATAATAGTTCATAATGGAAGAATAGTAAAAATAATTACGAGTAAAAATTATCGGCTTATTATTGTTATTAGTTGTTTATCCATTTAAAGCATAAATATTTTCTGCGTTACTGATTTATTTGTTTAGTTGTTTTTCAATTATTTGTAAATTTGAATTTTCAATGAATTCCACATTAATCTCAAATAATTCAATGAAAATATGTGTTACAATTTTATTTTCATGAATTTCACGAATACGTAATCGTGAAAATATCTGTAAATTATTTATTGCATTAACTACTAGTCGTTTAGAAATTTAAGAAATATTTATATCAAGTAAAATAATACTTTATATACAAGCTTATTCCATAATAAAGTAAAATAATTTCAATTTAAAACTTTGTATTAATGTAAAACAGATTAAACGTAAAACATAATTTCAGCGTATTAATGCTTTATGTGCAAAATTAATTCTCAATTACAAAATAATATTATTGCAATGTTTTCTAAAAAAAACGTATTCTGAGAATTATAATTATCTACAAGTAAGTTTATTATGTCTTCACATTACCGAATGGTATTTACATTAGTGCGAAATTTTATTTTACATTAACTAAATTATTATAATCTTACGGATGAATAAATAAACGATTATTGAAGAAAAGTAAAATGCGACAAGTAATAACATTCGATTTCCGCATTTACATTCTAATTGTAAAACCTATTAACTTATTAATATTTAACACATTCTTTTATATATATATATATATACATTTTTATAGAAAATTAATTTTGAAACATTAGTTTCCTTGATGATCGTACCGCATAATTGCGAATAGTAGCAATTTCTTAGATTATGGCGCATGAAATTAGTTGTATCGTGCTGATATAATAAATGAAACACCCAAATTGGAATATATTCGACATTACCACTTAGTCATTAGAAAAATTAAAAGAGGAACCCTTCAATACGTGCTAATTTATGTTTATTTATGTTACGAAATAAGCAAACGGATAAATTTCCTGACTGAAAAGAGATCGATAAGTGAAATAGTATCGAGCAAATTAATTGAAAGATATTTAATTATGTGAATATATAAATGCACACATTGGTGGACAAACTAAACAAATAGAATACATGTATTAGGAAATAGCATTGAACTTTTTCTCTCTTCATTTAATATAAGATTTAATAAAAACATTTAATATGAGCTTATTTATTTACTTACGATGTATTTATACTTATTTACTTATTATTAATATTCCAATGTTTCTAATGCAGGACTTTGATTTCACAAAAACTCCTATACTTCCTAAATAAACGTAACTCACGTGTACAAATTAAAAATAGATTACAAAATCTGTATGACTTTATAATGAGTGAAATTGTTCGTGTGTTGTATGAATGGACAAAACGAGTTTAGAGAGACAAAAAGGCATTAACAATTTTAACTGCGTACTTTATTATCATATATATAAACCATATATTTTAGGACGAAAAGTGATTACGAGTTCTTATAAATTTAAATTATTTCGTAAAATATGCATTTTTATTTTAGCGAAATTTTATTCGTGATTTTATTCACGTTCGAATATTACAATAAAATAGGATTTGAACGTGTAACGGTTAACGTATAATAAAACGTAAGTATAATAATACTACAAAGATTTTTTGAATAACGTTCAACTACACGAAGACATACGAGCTAAACGAATAATAACATAGATTCCAATAATATGGATTATTAGATAATGTTTGGCTATTTAATGTTGCGTTAGTATTGTTTGACTTTGTACGGGAGGGAGTAATGCTGAAAGTAGCCGAATATGAAAATCAAAAGTACGATATTTTCGTTTCGAAATTACAATGACGGTATTGCCGCTTTAATATGGCCAGTCCTTGCTTATTTATTTGCTCTGATATTGGGCCTGAAAAGTGTGGCGGCACGTATTTCGGGACTGGTTTATGAATACGTGTTTACGCCCGAAAGCAGCTGTACAAATGATGTTACTGCTCGCAAAAAGTGAAAGCTCATTATTCGGAAACTTGTTGCTCTCGCTAAGTAAATCATCGCGTGGGAGTCGTACGTCCTTCACAAATTATTTAATCGATATGTCGGCGAGAGAGTGAGTGAGAGTGAGAGAATGCATGCGGCATTACGTGATTTAGGGCGGATATCGAGAATAGTCGAGATGGACTATCGAGAATGAATGTTATTTACACTGTCGTGACAATTATTAATTAGGCAGGTTAAACGCATACAATCACGTGGCAAATCCTTCCAACGATAAATAACAAAATAGCAGCATTTTCATCTGATGTAATTACATTAATATTATGATCGGCAGAGCTTAGATTGAATATTAAAATGGGCATTAGTAAAGATAGATCTCTTATTATCATTGGCTTTCACTCATTTTCATGACCATTGTTTAAATAGTTTAATTTTTCGATAAGAATAATATCAGGCGTGGTCGTTAAGAAATTCGAGAGGTGCAATGTAGATGGGATTTCATAAGAATTTTATATAATAAATTTCTTCAAATATAAATGGCGCGTTATTGCGCACAATTGTAAGGACTTTTAATTACAATGATTATTCCGATAATTATTGCGAAAATGGCGAGAGATAATTAATGAAAGGATAATATTTAAGATTTACAATTGAATCCGTCGGCTGATTTTAACGGTTGATACGTAAATGAGAAACATCAACGTTAAATATTCGGTACAAGGACTCACAATCGAGGAGTATTAATTGAAAAAGTAAGCCCCGCGAAACGGCTTATAAATTTAATAATAATTAGGCATTATAATGGAGTGGAGGAACAATCGTGGTGGATGAAATAACGTGTGAAAAAAAGTTGCCGGCAAATTTGAAACCATTTTTACGTAATGCCAAGAGGTCTCACTCCTCTACACACTCCAAGCCCATTAAGCATGCAAAACTCTCATTCTTATCTCTCAGAGATCGACTACTCCCAATTAAAATTCAACAGCGTGCAACGAGATAAAGCATCTTTAGTGAAGCAGCGCGTAACGCGGCTGCTAATAGTGATGCGCATCAATCGACCTTCACCTTAATCCGGCAAAACCTCCGATTATTGCATCACAAGTACAAGTCACGGCGCCATTCGCCAATGTTCCGAATAGACTCAATAGACGCACTCGCGAATTAGCCATAAATAGTACGAGTACCCAAGGCATAAACGATATTTGGACTTGGATAATTAATAGAATTGGAGCGAGCCGATGATGAGCTCGGAGGGACTTGATGCGCTTAGTGACTTAATGCGCGATAGTGACTTAATGCGCAAAGTGCATTTGCTGCTCAAAGCTTTGCTTTCCAATCATCGAGCATTCAAATAGACGCTCTTTAATATCAGATCCCTAAATGCTTTCTAAATGCGTGGGCAAAGCTCGGGAAGCTTATGACTCTAATGACACGAGTTACTTGATCTCGTGGAAAAATCTAGCAATCGATAAGACGGCAATTGATATCAAAAGTAATCTCTTAACAAGTGTTTTTGCTTTCATAAATAAAAAGCTCTGCTTTCCCGCAGCACACGAGATAACGTAAATCTCTTAAATGCCACATTTCCCTTACTTACTTTCCACGTAAAAGTTAACTTCATACCAAATAAGAGCACAAGACACTTACTCTTCTAAAAAGTTGATATTAATACCTTATAATGAGGAAAATTGGATAATTATTAGGAGGCGAAAATTCTTTCGATATTCAATTATACTAAAGTTGGAGAATTTTCAAAGATTTTTTTCATTAATGCATTATTCAACTCATATATATTCATATATCATATATATTCAATTCATATATAAACAGTTTTCAAATTTACAATGATATGAAAGGTGCAAATTTTGTTTAACATGGCCTATTATTTCTTACTAAAAGTCTACTTCATTGATTTTTATTTATTTTATTAAAGCATTATTAACTGAATTATAACGATTGATTCAACATAATCGTTAACAAATATTTATATTGCTTATATTATTTCAGCACATGCCTCTGGCTTATTGAAAAGTCCCTGTAAATGACATGAGCCTTAAATATTATAGTTTTCTATAAATCTGCAATATTATCCCCAATTTATTTATGTTCTCAATTTAAGCCGTTAAATTGCATGTATTTTTTTTTTTTCAGAATTAAGAGGCTTACGGGACAGTGCAAGAGTAGCTAATTCGGCATTAAAAGTGATCATGTCCATTAGTGATAAATACGAGTTGTTGAAAAAGTCGGCCAAAATAAGGAAAGAACTTGTTGTTAATTTAACAAAAGTTCTAAATGAAGTAAGTAATAAAGTTTCGAATGCATTAAATCGTTTAGAAATCAAATGATCAAAGCATTAATAATCTATATTTACCCAATTACAATGTCCTGCAAATACGATGAAAAGATATTTTTAATGAATTAAAAAGTATAAACATTAATTGAAAACATTACTGTTTGAAGAAATAATGATTTTTCTAAATATACTATTATAGAATTTAAATGAATAATCTCAATACATTGCTCGCTGAAAATAAAATGGAACAATAAATAATTAAATTATTATAAATTCAGATAATTAATTTCAAATTAACAACAAACAATAATAAAATTAATTAAGGGCCAATATATAAGAACTATTTACAAAGTTTCATATAAATTCTAATTACTTTAATTTGTAATTATAATTAAGTTGTATTCAAATTAATAAATGAATTCAGTTTTATTTCATCTATTTCAATTATAATTTTTATTTGCATGTGAAGTCAGTGCTACGTTTAGATAAAACGGACATATTATTATTGTTATTATTATTGTTATTGTTATTGTAGTTATAATATTGATATTATGGGTTTATTATTATTAATATTACTTATGACATACAAATCCTATATGTTTAGGCCATAAATTGCAATAGTTGTATTAATTTGTTAAAGGTGCTTTTATTTTTTAATAGAATAATTGCATACGACGAATGAAATTGTTAATATATTCGATACAGATTGTTATTGATTTCAAAGTAATTGAAGTGATTGAACTGCCGAGTTGTAAACATTGTGAGTATTCCTGCTAATGATTAATTTTACATTAGTCATTATCATTAGGTGTAATTCTTTGCGTATTTATCATGAGCATTATTTCGTTAAAATACAGATGTTAATTTTTAGTAATAATTACCTGCCTGTATAGTTTACATGTTTTATTGATATAAGAATTGTAAATATGGAATGGGGGTTTTATTTGACTTATGTATGTGTATACTTTACCTCATAAATAAATATATATATATTTATATATTTATATATATATGTACATGGATTAGTAGGTATATATAATTATATAGGATTTGACGTATAAAATAATCTAACCTGTTTATCTGTAAGTTTGCTTAAATGAATAATTTTTTTTTTTAAACAACTTTAGTATCTAATATTACCGTCCAATCATGCATAATATAATATTATTTTTATAAAATATCTGTTCTGCTTATCGTTACTGCTCAGAAACAAAATATTTTCGTGCCTGCTATTACGTACAGTACAAATACAAATTTTGTTCACTTCCGAATTCTTCCACATAGCATTTTATAATTAATGTGGATAATATCATTCTACGTTAATAATAGATGGTTTGTAAATTATGCTCATTCAATATAAAATTACTTGTTCAAGAATGTTAATTTTATCAATCGTTACGTTATCAATTACAATAACAGTCAGATATCAAAAAATATAAAATAACAGTCAAAAAAAAATTAAAAGTCTTGGGGCTTTAATTGTTTCTTATATAAACGTGGTTTAATGCCCGAGTGTAACCCTACTTCACGTTAACGTGCCTCGGATGTAATTGTAGTCTTTTTTTTTCTCACAATAGAAAAGACCAAAAACTCGAGTTATAATAAGGTTATATAAAGCCTCATTAGCCAAAGAATTTAAATTGCTTATCGCTTGTTAAGCGGGGCTCCGAGTGCGCCTCGTGAAAACTTGCTAAATGCAGCGCAATAAAAGCGGCGCAAATCAACAATTGAAGAAGTTACGGGGGGGCGGGGCGAGGAAAGCCGAGACGATGCAAAAATAAAAAATAAGCGGCCAGACACCGGCGGAGCAAATCCTTGCAGCGCTTATCAGCTTACCTGGATAAGCCTCGTGGAGACGCCCGTTGAAGAAGCTGGAGACGAAGGTCACAACCGAAATACTCGACATCCACATCCCTTTTATCAATGCTCACTTCCACGACTTCGCGGCTGTGCGTCAC
>JAPYYT010001716.1:0-24771 GCA_030522565.1 Ceratosolen corneri | reverse complement strand
ACAATGGTCAGCTGTCCGCTGACGGTTTTGTGTTACCTGTTGTGGCAGTTGATTGCAGTTAAACGCCCTTGTACCTGAGTAGGCGCTGTAGCTGCGTGAAAGTTGTGCGAGAGTCGTTGCTGCCTTTCTTGTAGTTAGTGATTCCGCCATAGAGAGCGTTTCTTGTAGTTTGTCAGGAGTTAGTTAGTTCAGCTCCAGTTTGGCTGATTGTTGCTGCGTTGCTTTATGATTGGTTTTTTGACTGAAGGGCTCGTTTAACAATACAGAACAAAGTTGCAAGACGCTGGCAAGGCATGCCAGCTTGATCTTGGGGAGAATCTCAAGAATTCCATCTCAAGAACTCCCCCCGTGCAGTCAGTTTTTAATCAGTTTACCCCGCCTACAGTGGGGGTGGCTAGTAGACGTAGTTTCCGAGAGTGGGAAATCGAAGTCCTTTGTAATAATGTTATTTTTGGTCTCTGATTGGTGAATTGTAGTAAGTAGGTGGTTCCATACTTTAGACGAAACACCTTTGTGTCGCCAAGGAGTGAAGGATACAAGTTTTCCCACGATAAGAGTTGCAAATCTTCCCACGATAATAAAGTAAAATATCCTTGTAGGACTCGTACAATCAAGTAATGAGAGACAGCACTCGTGGCTTTTACGACCAGTCCAAGATGTGTTTATTTATTGTTGACCTTAGCGACTTACAAGAAGTCCGAGCCGTTGGTCGAGTGACGAGATACTTCTTTAACGGTTTCTTACTCGGATTTTAGAAAGATAAATACATTATATACGGTGCCATTTTTTGTTCTCAATATCATAAATTTTCTTGTTCCTATATGTTATGGTAGATCAACCGAGGTATAGGTTAGAAAGCAACGGAGAGCGCGCACAGCATGGGTCTTATGATTTACGGCCCATGGCCGCACTCAAGTAGTAAAGACAAAACTTTTTGTTTGAAACTTGTTATTGCGAGAGGTATTTTGCAAAAGAGATTAAGAACACAAAAAACTGAGGCAAGGATGTAATTTTTATACATCCGGTCAAAAAGGCGCCTTCTTAAAGCATACCGGACATAAAGCATAATATAAATTAGTTTCCAAATCTATTATAATTTATAATACATCGTGACTAATTTGAAAAGGCTGAGAAAGATCCGAGGGTCAGTCGGAATCTTGAACAATTATACTTTTGTTAGTATTAAAATCTTTGATTAGAAATTATATTGCATTATAACATTAAAAATCTATTAAAGTAAGGCAGACTTAATTTTTTTTTATGTTATATGAAAATCTTAATAAAGTTATTCTTAATATCGCCAAAAACTATAATTTTTAAAATAAATCTCTTTATTTTTACTTTATATTCTATCTAAATAAAAATATTATGCTATTAAATTTTGATCATATAATTAAAACCAATACATTAGTACAGATGTTTGAATCGATTATTATATATTTGTATGTTTTATGCTAGTGGTGAATTTTGTAATAGTCATTACTTATATTTAAATCATATTCTTTACAATCACATATGATTTTCGTTAATAATTGTGTTTGTAAAGTAGAAATGTTTGTTTTAGGTTCTGGTGCGGTTGCGTTGGCACATCTAGATGGCGCAGGGACAGAAGATGCAGCTATTCAAATGATTCAGAAGGTTTCTGAATTGGCTCTTGGTTTTCCTGAGGGACGTCTTGAGATTAAACTCGTCGGTGGCTATTCTGATCCCAGAAATTATTCCGAAGAACTTTTCTATAATATACTTTGTAAGCTTTTAAAGCTGATAAAATAATATAACAGATTGAATATTTGAGATTATGTAACAGTTTTACACTTTATTCCAAATAAAATCTTATAATGTAAAAATATAGCCTTTATAAAGAAAATATTGACTATGTGTAAAAAATATAATAAACAATGAACTTAAGTTTACACATGTTATAAGATTTATATGGGATTTAATAAAATAAAATATATTTTTCCAAAGAATAATTAAACAAAATAATGCATGTTATCATTTAAATTAATATCTTCATGGTAAAACTGTAAATAGAGAAAAATAAATATATGATATAAATGATATATATAATCTTCAACCATTTTCAATCTAAGCTATTTTACATATTTATAAGTATTATATTTAATATTTTATCATTACCATTCATTATGTTAGAATTTTATCAAACTTTTCTTACCTAATTTTACAGCGGCGTTTCACAAACAGCCTATCGAGATAGATCTTACATTGTGTTGCATAGGTGAGCTCAATACAACAGTGAGAGGTGGTATTCAATGGCCCATGATATATGGTATAGGTCTTAACATAAAAACTGGTGAGATTTTTCCAGCAACTTTTCCTGACAAGGGACCAGATCAAGCACTTAGATGTGCCCGACACTTAACAGGCGGACAACAGGTATGCTATACGATTATATTAAATAATTATATTTTGTGTATATTAATATGTGCATTAAAGTAATTACAAATTAAAATTAATCAATTAAATAACAGTAATTAATATTGATTAAGTTAATTACATTTCATTAATTCATTTTCATTTATAAATATTTTTGCAGTTATAAAATAAATTATCAATTATATATTATAGCTATATAGATATATTTACTGAGTTGAAATATATAATAACTTCTTATTTTTATAAATTCCAAAAAAAATTTTACTGTACATAGCCTTTTATTGCTTTATACAGTTTATGTATGTTATTTTTTCAAAAGCTCAATACCATGTTATAAGTAATTATTTTTATTAAAATAAATAATAATTAATAATAATAATATAATAACTACTGAAATCAATATAAATTAAAGCAAATAATATTATATAATTACAATCTTTTAATTTTTAATTTTATTAATAAGGTTCTCGATGTCTATGATTGCACACTTGGTCTTTTGAGAATTGGTCCATTTAATTATGATCCGTTACGCGGTATTGATCTTTGGCTTGCACAATCAGATCAATGCATTTT
This sequence comes from Ceratosolen corneri, assembly GCA_030522565.1. Taxonomy (NCBI): domain Eukaryota; kingdom Metazoa; phylum Arthropoda; class Insecta; order Hymenoptera; family Agaonidae; genus Ceratosolen; species Ceratosolen corneri. The sequence continues at coordinate 21,801 of JAPYYT010001716.1, read as the reverse complement.
ACAACATCTATCAACATCACCAGATGTTGAACTACCACATTTTGTTTCTCAGGTATTAAAGTATATGACTAACTATAAGTTTATATAAATTTTATATAAAACCTATAAGAAAAATTAAATTGAAAAAGAATATCTATATGTTTTGATTATACAAAAAAGTGTAATAAAAATTTAATATAAAAATATTTGTTTTAATATAATTTATCACTTATTCAATTATTTTCACATTAATAAACAAATAATATTTATAAAGATTTAATCTTATTAATAGCATGAGTACATTTTATGCAATTAAGTAATTACAAATTTCTAACATGGATAAGATCCTTAATTTTAGTAATTATAAAAAATAAGTTTAAAAAATAATGTTAATTAATAAAAAAAAATTTCACTAATGTTATTAACCTATTTCAACTAAATATCTAATGTACAAAATATAATAAATTATTAATATTATATAAAAATATAATAAATTATTATTTTTTGCTTGTTTGTAGATGCGTGCAACTCTGAAATATATCCAAGATAATCAATTCCCAGCTGTAACAGTATTCCGAGACAATAGGCCGCACTATTATCGACGAGATGAAACTACTGGTATTTGGCAGCCAATACGATATTAAAAAACGGTCTTTATTTTTAAAATTGTGAACCTGGGAATTAACAATTTCTGACGATAAATCTTTGTGGCCTAATCAATACATTTAAAATCATTTAAAGATTGTTAAAAACATAATAATTATTATTAATTTTCATTTTAAATTCATATGATACATATAACAAAGATGAAGTACAATTTTCGTATTAAGTAAATAATTAAAAATGAATTATTAATTTTTAAATACTTTTCAATAAGATTATTCAAATAAAAATGTTAGTTTTGAAGTAAAAACTAATGTATAATATAAGTTAATTTATAAATTTAATTTTATTCTTAACATTTTCTTATACTTACAAAAATATAAAATTATATATTAAACATTATTTTTATTAATTTGAAATAATTTTTTAAGTTAAATATAAAATAATAAATATGCTTCGTTAAACTAATATATGTAAATAATATATGATCGATTTTATTTAATAAAGCATCACAATTAAATTAATATGCTACAATATGTAAAATTGATCGGTTTAATTATATAAATTCTAATTGAAACTATTATAAATCTGAGATCACTTTCCTAACCAATAAAATTTTTTTCCAATAAATATAATTATCAAGGAATAGGTTTTGTAAATAAACATATTTAAAGATGTATAATCTATGTTTATAACATATATGTTCATGAATAATGGCGACATTATTTAATGAATTAATAAATTATTTTAAATTTATATATATTTATTTTTTAAAAATAAAATTAAAATATTATCTTATTGCACTGAGCCTCATAAATTAACCATTGTGTTTGAGAACCCAATAGAATTTCGAATGCCACTACATAATACTATTCTTCATGAAAATTGTTTTGAAGATTTCATATCTTTATGATTGTCAGCTGTCCCCGAAGAGTTTATATACCGGTATACGAATATAACAACAATATTTCACGTACTTCATCGCCAGTTTTCCCCACATTACACTCGAAAATAAAACGGTGGTCAATATGATTATCACGTATCTTGTAATACGCGCCTAGTAAAATTAACGGACAATATTTTCTAGGAACCCACGCGTACTTGCCAAACGACGTACTATTTTATATATTGTATCGATTCATATTTTGAAAAGTGTAAACATGATAAAGCGTCGATGTAACAGCGTGAGCGACGGCCCGGCTTTCCGACACACGGCCGATCTCCGCTTTGTCGCCTCCACCGTTTAAAAAGACTCGACACTACCGAAAAAAGAGGACCAATTGTAGCTGAATAATTTGGTGTCACCCAAACTTCCAACTCTCATAGATGAACAAGAAAACCCCCCTTCCCGAGAAGCGTGGTGAAGACCTTAAATATAGCACCATCGGCGCGCCGCGGCAGAACCTTCACAATTTCGTGAATCTTCTTAAATCGTTAAGAAATCAATCGATTTGCAATTACTTAATTAAAACTAATACAAAATTGTATCGACTGAATAGTTTCTCAGAGACTCAGTGGCTGGAATAAAAAATAAGAAGGTTCAAACTCGCACTTATAAGAAAATAAAATCTCTGGAGTGTGCTACTCGATAGACGCAATTGAAACACGAAAGGCAGTCGCCAACATTCAATCGCCCTGTACACAATGATAAGCGCGAGCAAGCACGAGTGGTGTGATCAAGGAAGCTACTGCTGATGCACAATTCATTAATTGTCCGTTACATAAATCTGCATCAAATTCAACACTATATCCAGTAAGCAGAACTACGACTCGCAGGTAACCCCTTTTGATATAAACTAGCGCGAATCTACCCTTTGTGATATTCAAGTTATGCCTGAATATTGCGCCTATGCGAAAATAAGTAACATTTAATGAAACTCACGGAACTTAACACATTTTTTAAATTCATTTCAAGCTACCATGGCATTCAATTTACACCCTAATATTAAGATAGTTCAAGGGTTATAATTCAACATTACAATAGCATTATATTTTTACTATATCGACTAGAGACAGCATTGTATTTCAATACTTTAAAATAAAAACCGTTTTACATACACCGTCTTCGCCTTTGCTTTATTCTATCCTACTATCTCTCCACCTCCACTGTCCGCCTCTCCCTCATACCAGCTTCGGAGAGCTTTTTGTCGGGTTAATTCCCGAACACATTGCTATATTAAATATTAATATTGTTCGATTAAAATAGTATATTATTGCAAAAATATATTCTTTTCCTTTTATATAATTACAAGTATATATAAAAATTGAAATTATAATTGTAATTAAATGAAAACAAAGATTTTAATTCAATAAATTAATATATTAATTAAAGCAAAATTTACTTTAAAATTGTAGAACACTGATCGCGAAAATTATTATAATTGTTTAGTAATTCGTTTAATTAAAATAATGGTTACTGTTTTTTTTTCACTATCTCAATTCAATTCTAATGTTGTTTAGTAATTCATTCAATCAAAATAATGGTTACTGTTTTGTATTTTTTTCACTATCTCAATTCAATTTTAACCTTATACAACTTGTTTACCAAAGATTTTTAAAAAATTGCAGTACTTTATGTAATTTTATAAATGTTCGAGATTCCGTTGGCCTCTCTACCGTTGGTACTACCTGTTTGTTTGTACATTATTTTCAAAAACATTCAATATTTTTATGGCTGCCAGATGTATTCCAAGAACCTACGAATATAATCAGAAAGTACATCGAGTATTACCTCTCTTTTTTATGACTATTTTACGATTATGTTTACTCGAACTGCGCCTGGAAAGATTTCGGCAATAATCAGTAGGACCTTCACGTGTCTTGCAAAACGAGCCTAGTAAAAACAACCGATAAGACCTTCTAGGCATAAACAGTTTAGTTGCTATATTTCGCGATCAGGCTTTATGACGTCGAGGCAACTGCGCGGTCCGCGGCCCGACATTCCGAAGCGCTGCCATCATTTCACTTCCGGCACTTCTCCTTCCCTCTGTAAAAGGGCGTTGACACTTTTGGGGAGAGCTTCAATAACAACTGAAAATTAGTTTTCATACAATCAACAAGGCTTCCCACTCCCACGGTATTCAATTTACGCCTAAATATTGTGTTAGTAGGGAATTTACACAAATCAAATAAAGACAATATCATATTCCAACATAGATAAAATAGAAACATCATTATTTCCGTATATTTTCAATAGCCACTTTACAGTATTACTATCGCCATATTCGTTAAAGCTTACTTCAATCCTGTTATCTTTCTTCCGTTCCATGGCTGGCCTCTCCCCCTCACCACCTTGGGGAGAATACACACTCGGGTTACGTCCGAACAATAAGTGATAAGTAGTATTAAGTGTTTAATTAACATGAATAAAACAATGCACTGTCTTTATTTTATTACAGGGCAACGACGTCTCGAAGCGTTGCTACCACTTATCCGACACCTTCGCCCCTCTGCTGTAAAAGGGCGTTGATACTTTTGGCTAGGGCTCCAATGACAACAGAAAATTAGTTCCAAACAATCAACAAATACGTGTTGTGGGGAAGAGGCAGATAGTGGAAAGGGAGAAATAGCAAGGTTGAGAGAAATGAAAACGGCGGAATCGTTCGCAATGTAAAATACCTTTATTTAATAGATGTAGTAAATATAATGCTGTATTTATCTTGAATATTATAATCCGCACCATCGCAATATCCAGGCGTAAATTGAATACCACGAAGATAATCATCCGAAGAATGATTTGGGTAATTATACTTTTTACGTACTTTTACTTTGTGTTAATATAGTATTAGAAGTGAGTGAAATTACAGGAGAATATCGGTGTTGTAAGAATGTTTTGTTACTGGTTACGTGAGTGCTGATTTCGACCCGGTTGCTGTGGTGGCACTCACTCGTAAATTGAACGCCGAATCAACTGGGCTTCAGTTTCTGGTATGGTCTCAAGCTTGTCAATTGATGCTGAATCCGAGCTGGTATGTAGCGATGTGTAGTCCTAAATTGAACGCTGCAAAGGATGGGGTTCGGTTGTCTTCAAATTGTTGCGAATCTACGAATGTATTGCGGTGTAATTCTATAACAGTGTTCGGTCGAAGTTTCACAATTTTGTACACCGAGCAGCGATACTTTATGAACTCTTTGTCACTGTTTAGTATAGCTTATTCTGAAAACCTTTGAGCAATATGTCTTTTCTCTTGTGAGTCCGATGCGTCGCGCCATTGCAGTCAAAATTCATGACTTCACCCCTCTCCTTGAGGAGAGGTGGCGACGAAGTGGTGACTATGCTTCAAAGCGACATGCCGCGGTTTGCCATTTTGCACTTACGCTTCGAAGTGTCGCTTGTTGTTGTCAATTATGAATCAGTACTTTATGAATATAACACAAGATTTGGCAACTATGCTAGTGTTTTCAGTAAGATATTTCCGTTGGTTTTTTTGGCCATCGGCAAACAATCAAAGAGCAGTCCGAGTAAACAAGGTGGATAAATTGTCGTACTCAGAATAAAAATATTTGATGTCTGATCTGGGAAAGCATTTGGCAATCATAAACACGTAAAATATATAAAATAATTTTCAAACAATAAGGTAGTACAGAGCGAACGACGAGATTCTCTTGGAATCTCTAACATGTACTTCTAAAGTATATTTATAATATTTTATATTTATTTATAAACAATTTTTGTTTATTTTCTTATTTATTAATAATAAAATAATATAATTTTAATTATTATAATTTGTAACATTAAATTAATAGTTTTAAATAAATACAAATTTATAATAAATAATATATGGACTAAAAAATTATAAAAACAATAGATACAAATAATGAAAATGACAATATTTTCAAGATATATGCAATGAAATAAAAAACGGTAATATTAATATGTGTATAATACATATATACTTTTTCTGAGATCACGATAGTTAATGCATATGCACGCGCGCGCATGCACGCATAATTATAAAACTAGAATGTTTTCTTTCCGGATCATAGTTCAAAATGTATAATGATCACTAAAAAAAATATTGGAAGTATTTAAAGTTCTTATTTAATTTCGTCATAACTATGAATATTTTAACTTATTCGAAAATCGCGTTGCATTGTTGGCTAAGGTAATAAACCTGACCAATACGCTATAGTTACAAATCAATTTAAAATAGTAAATCTCTACAACTGAAAAATATAAAAAAAACTTTCATATCTCTGCCATTAATCAATCACAGATATTTTTGTAAAATTATACTTTTTATTTTGTAAGATATAAAACTAAAACTTTGTATAAAAATCATTATAATTCGAAAAAATTATTCATTTGTATATTAAATTTTGAGTAAATTTTATTATATTGTTATAATATTGTTTAACAATATTATAGTTAAATAATAGATTAGGTAATATTTTTTATTTTAAACCTTATTTTAAAATGTTTTAGAATTTAAAATTTATATTTAAATTACTAATATACATAATATTTATATATAGATAATTGTTTCAAAAATTTATTAAAATATGATAAACTATTATTAATAGTTATTGCCATTTTAATAATTAGAAATATACATTTATTAAAAAAAATCATTAATTATTAATTAATTAATTAATATTGAAAATTATACTAAATACAAAGTATAAAAACTAGTAAAACATACTTATAAACGTTTGAAATTTGTTGCTTATAACACTAAAAACAGTACCATATCTATATTTTTGATAGCTTAATTATAATAGTTAAATAGAATTTTTTATTACTTAAAGAAAAAAACTTAAAATATTTATTATACAATCTATTCAATAACTAAAATATTAAATATTTATTATTAAAATACTGAAATAGCTAATTATAATTTAAACAAATAAATTATTAAATTATTTAATGTTTTTACTTTGTTATACAAATATATACATATTGTTAATATATTGATGAAATCCCATCACATCAACGTAATATTTCTACAATAAAAAACTTTAATGTAAACGATTTTAAAATTTTTTTTATAGATAATATGAATTATTTGAAAAATAACAATTGTAATAAATATTTGTAATTTTTTATAGTTGAAAAATATTTAACATAGTTCACGTTGTTATTCATAAATAAATAAATATATACTTAATTTCGACGTATTTGTACATGTCAAAATTTTGATAATTAAAGTATCAATTTATATCAAAGTAGTTAACAGTTAACTCTGATTAAATTTGCATCAACTATTATCTGTTGTTCTGAATAATTTCTTAAAATGCTGTACATAAGTTTGACATCTCTCACTTTTAGCAAAACCAGTTGTATTGTGTAGTTTCAAGTTTCGTTGTTCAAAAAATTTATAAACAGAATGAAATAAAATACAATCATTTGTAGCTTTTGCAGCCTCAAGAAACTTTCGCGCGCATATATCGTCGGTTTTTTGAATGCTTCGAATATAGCGTAGCGCAGGTAAAATATGCCCTTTTGATAGGAGAACTTCAATAATTTCTTCATGTGCAATACTAAGGCGTTTGAGCATATCAAGAGCTAATTGATGAGCTGCTGGATATACATTTTCCAAAGAAAGAAGTAGACAAGCAAGAGGTTTCGAATCAGAAACAACATGATATTGAAGTAATTGATGTAATTGATAATATGCTTTTTTATGAACTAATGTTGTTATTATAAATTCATAAATGTAATGTTGCACTGGAATCCCGTGTTCTGACAAAGATCTAAAAATAATTTTTTTATATAGTATAAAACGTAAAATATTAAGTATTTATAAATCTTTATTAAAGCTATGTACAATTTTTACTAGAATTTGAATAAGAAAAATTGGTTTTAATATTAACAGTATATTAGTGATTAAATTTTCTTAATTTAATAGAATAACTGTTGAAAAATATTGCTACTTAAGCGTTTAATAAAATATTAATATAATTATATATATTTTTTAAATATTGAAAAAGTAACTATAAATATTATTTATATTATATTATATTACAAAATCTTTTTAAAAGATCGTTAGAGTTTTTATCATACAAATTTTATAATGAAAATGTTTGACTAAGGATCCTTATAATTTATTGTTGCTGTTTGGAGAAAAATGACTTCAGAGATGGACATACTCACTTTACTTCTTAAATCATATTACAACAAAATAATTACTTTTTTTAAATGCGAGTGAAAAATTAATTCTGTGATTTTTAAAATGAAAAAATTTTCTATCCTTAGCATTGTTCAATAAGAACTTAATGATCCTTTACAGTTCTTATCTACAGCATCAAGCTACGACTTTTATAATTAATTATATCTATATAATTTATTCTCAAGAAAAAATACATATTTAACAATAGTATTATTATATATTTTAATATATTAGTTTTAAATAATAAATATCCACTGCAATATATATATATATATATATATAACTTTTTATTATATACAGTAATGCAAAACTATTTTATAAGTTTTTACAGCAGTTGTTTTAAAATATGAAAATTTTATTTATACTTTCATAAACAGTTTCGAATTTACATACAGAGATAAGCTACTATTCTATGGTTAATTAAAAATTAATCAAAATTTTTGTTGCTATTGCAAACAAATTAAGAGTATCTTCTGATCATGATTTTCCATCTTTTAAATAGTTAAAAATTAAATTAATTACATTATAGCCATAAGAATAGATAGAATTATAGAATATAAAATATATAACTAAAATATATAACTATAAAATAGATAGTTAAAAGTTTAAAATACGAATATACATTTGATCGAACAAGTTTTACTAAAATATTTTATTTTCTACTATAATAAAAATAACCTTGAAATAAATTTTATATATAAGTTATAATTTAACCATATTACATAAATCAATTATATATAATTACATTTATTTAAAATATTTATTGAAATAAATGTATATTTATCTATCCATATAACTAGTTACACACTGAAAATATTCATGCTTCTTCATATACATTCATAAACACAAAATGAAATTTCATAGACAAATTTTATTTTAATTTCATTATCTTACATCAATAACAATAAACAAATTAAATATTTAACATGAATAATAATACCTGATATACTCAAGAAGAATCCAGATAATCATTTTTGAATCAATTTTGTCCTCAGAAAATTTGGAAAGAATATGACTATACATATCACTTTGATCAATAAATATTTTATATTTGAAACTGTTGGATATTGAATGAACTATTTTTGTATTATTTTGTAATGGAGTACCCATTATACTCTGAATTTCACTTTCTAAATGATTTCTATATACTGAATTTATTCTTTCAAAAATTATAGGCATATCAATTAATGTTCTAGGCATTTGTATTACAAGATCCATTATAAATTGAATTAAAATTTGTTTCGAATTTTTTCGATGCATTAAAAATTGAACTAACTGAACCTTATTAGTGATGAGTTTTACTAACTTATCCAACTGCAATTCTACATACCTAAATTAAAAATTATTCTAGGTTTCATTTTTAAAAATTAATGAATTAATTAAAATAAAGTAAAATAAAAAATAGTAATAATAGCAATAAATATATATACATTCGATTATATCAAATAAATTGTTTGGTTGTTTTTAAAAAATGTTTTTAATGTTTTATTTTCTATATAGTTATGAATTATTATTAATTAAATTATCATTTAAAAGTATTCATTTTGAATTATTAAAATGTTAAAAATAAGTTAATAAACATTACATAATATTAGAAATTGAAAATAATTAGTATTCAGTAAAATAAATTTAAGTATTATTTTATTGTAACGAACTTACCAAAGACATCCTAACTTTGCATCAATCACAATATTTGGCTGAAAAACGACCCAATTAGGAGAGTCTAATTTGTATTAAGAAATTTATTTATTTGAAACCACAGTTGAATTAATTCTAATTAAATATTTATTAAATCCAATTTGTTTATCATTTTACTGTATAAAAAGGATACATAACTGACAAGATTGATTAATATACTCTGATATATTGTGACCAGGAACTCTTAAACTGTATGGTTTAATTGGTTTTGGTGGAGCAACACTTGTATGATGAATTACAGTTCCATCACTTACACCAGGTAACATAACATCAAATATCATTGATGTCTAACAATAAATTAACTTATTATTTTATATATAATTTTTTTAATTATATACATATTAAACATTTAAATATTCATTGAACAACTTCATAATAATGAATTGATGAAACCAATTGACAAATATTATTTTAATAAATAGTCATAAATTAAATATGAATATTGTTATTTTAAGATGTTAATACTTACCTTTGAAGCTTGATGATGAACAATTATGAGATTATCTACAACATTAATTGCAAATCGACCATTCATATCAAGTTTAAGTATATGGCTTTTTTTAACAGTCATCATTCTAAAATAGTTTATTTATTAAATAAGAAAAATATTTAAGGAATAATTGGTTTTTATATTATTAAATAAAATATTTATGTCAATAATTTTAAAATCAAATATAGTATATAATAAAGATATTACTATTTTAAAAATTACTAAATAAAACGAAAATATTTTGAATAAGAAAAGCATAACTTTAATAAGTTAAAAATTGATTTAACATATATTAAACCATTATTGAATTGTAATTAAACTATTTTATAATTAGAAAATAACATTAGATGCTTATATTTATGATACGCATATAACAATATAGAGAATTATATATAATAAAAATTTTCTTAATATAAAATAAGACAATAAACTTACTTATGAATTGTGTATATATAAAGAAATGTTAAACCAAGAGAACGAATACTGTCACTGGGTTGATGGCGAAGTACTATTATGCAAGGTATTCCATATAAAACAGAAAGTGCTACATCTCTTTCTGAAACTGCAAGTTTTCCTGGTTTCGTTGAAATTGTCTCTACTACAAATACATTCTTTTAATTATTTTACGAATAATGTAAGAAAAATTTTTAATTATAATATAAACATATACTTAAAAATTTACTTTCAAACTTCATAATTTTATGTAAATTTCCAGGAGTTATATATAATGCTTGCATTTGATTTCCCATATGTCCAGAAGAAAGCAGCACTAAATAGCTTTGAGGGCAAAATATAAACCAATTGACAGGTATATTTAAAGACTTTAATGGCTTAACAAATCGTTTATCTGGAATAATCTAACAAGAGAATAATAATTTTAAAAAAGATTAAATTTGATAACAAATTTAATAAATTCTATTATTACTTTTATAAATATTTTCTAATTTAAAATTCAATTTAATAATTTATTTCATATTTTTTTAGTCAATGTTATTTTTCTACATTATGATTAGAAATTAGAAAATGATTGACTATGTTCTTTAAACTTTAAAAAATTTTAAGATGTATTTATAATTTTAATTCAAAATTTTTATATTTTTGAGTACATTAGATCATTATTATTCTAATGCTAAATGTTTGCTAATAATAAATATTATAATATATTTGAATTCAGTGTTATATTTATTAATTCAACTTTATTTTTTCATTAAGTTTCTTCAATTCAAAAGATAAAAACAAAATATTTTATAATTTAATAATTTATATTTTTATGTAAATAAATAAAATTATGCCTTACTTGAAAATGTTCTACACCATGATCAGTAACGAACAAAATTTCGTTAGCATGTGTCCAAACAAAACCAAGGATAGTGGCATTTTTTCCTTTACATGATTGAGAATACTGAATACCATCTAAAGCATTAATCGAACTATAATTTATAAATTCTACAGATGTTACACTACGTTGAATTGCAAGAATATTCATATTGGGAGAAAATTTAATAGAAATTACTGGACCTTTATCATCCATTCTAAAGTTAATATTATGTTGCAGACCTTTAACAATTACACCTGTAACACCTCCAGATCTAATAGCAAATACCTATAAATTATTTTTAAGAAATAAAAAAATATGCAAATTGTAAATATTGATAAACCATTTTAAATTATTATTACAGATTATAAACTCATATAAGTAATAAATAAAAATTAATAAAATAAACATACTTGCTGTTTAAAATCATCAAAAAAAACATCTGTTATATCATTCACAGGTTCAAATTTTACAGGATCTGAAGACAATTCTAAATAATAATCATCTTTTATATTTGTTTCTACGGCATCTATTTCACACAAAGTTGACATTTTAATCTCACCTATCTATTGATAAAAAAATAAAATAACAAAATTATTATAAATTATCCAAATATTAAATATATATACTTTATAATTATAATTTGATTATAAATATTATTCCATATATATTTTATATATATGTTTTATATATATTTTAAATAAATATTTGCTGAACAATAAAATAAAATTATTAAATTAACATGAAATATTTTATCATTAATTTTATAAGTAAAAAGTAATCATATAGTTTACTTTTAAAGGTAAACCAATTTATTTTTAAATTAAATTGTGTATCATTTGACATTTTTTTTTAAATAAAATCAATAAATGCAATTAATATATTCACAAACAATTATTTGTTTACATATAAATAAGAGTATTAATTTAATATATTATAAATTTAATATAAATATAATATAAATAAATATAAGATCAGGATAATTATATGTAATTAATATTTAGAATATATTTTATTCATATGAAAAATAAATAATCAATTTTAATACTAATTATTGTAAGTTCAATAACTTAATAATTTGTATGTATAAAATGAAAATCTTTACTTCTAAATACAAATTCTACTATGACTTATAAAACTACAGTGAATTTCAATTAGATTTTTATTTTATTTTGATTCCGTTATTTAAATAGAATTTTTTAATAATTATGAAATCTTGGATATTTTTGTATTTCGTATATCACGTATTAGATAAATTATTTAAACAAGGTAAATTATAACTATGAATTTTTTTTTATTAAAATTGGACCATGATAATGGTTATAATAAAATAATGAAATTAATAAAAATTCACCATACTAAGTTCTTGATTATAAAAATTATATTCCTAAGAAGAAATGTGCCAGCAAACTTGAAACTAAAAGTTACGTCACAGTAGAAAACTATTTAATAACTTTTTGGAATTGTACATTTCTTATAATAGGTTTTATTGAATCGCAAACTTTTAAGTAACAAAATAAAAATATATATGTGTTTATTCAACTTAATGTATACTTTAAAAGATTGTAAAAGCTCTGTTACAATACAAGATATAAAATATAATTTATGGATAATTGTTATATCTTTTGGATCGACTAAATTGGTACAGTTATCTCTATATTCACTGGAACAATTTATTTTGTCACTATTAATTTATAGTTATTAAATTTTTAAATAGAAAATTATAAAATAAATTTCCAAGTCATATACAAAAATATCATGTATTTTGTTAAAAGCACAAATTGTGTGCTTGCTACACAGTACTGCTTGAAGTCGAAAATTAGGATTAAAATTATTTTATTCTTTAATATTTACCATTATTTAATAAATTAATAAAAGGATGTTTCTAAGGATGATGATAAAAGGATGGACTCTATAGTTTCCCTTTATAGTTAACATTACGTTATTATAATATGATATAATATAGTGTAATAGTATAATGGTATAAAATTTTTTCTATTATATTAAGATTTCATTAATATTGTAAAAAGATATACAATTGTAAAGATAAGTAGGATTGCGAAATGTAAGTACACGGTCTGAAAAAATATATTATGTTAGATCTAAGAATTTATAATGGTTTAAATATAGTTTAAATAATTAAAATATTAATAATTTTAATTATTTTTTAGGAGGTACTGAACCGAATGAAGTAAATTACAATGTATGATCCGTCAATGATTTTACAATCTGAGAAACGTAACCATAGAATACTCTTAACCGTGATCATTCGTCTTAACTATGCAATTCGAAGTAGTAATATCCTTTTATTTTTAAACATGCATTTCCTCATGCTCTCTTGTTTTCTGTAAATCCATAAACGCATTCGTTTCCCTTTTAAGTATACTGTCTAATATCATACTCGTGAAACATATATAAGTATGTGAATTATCAATATATTATGCCCATGAAAAACAATTTATTAATTGTAAGTATATTTTAATTATTTGATAAAATAACTGGCTACTATGACTATTTTTTCAAATAACTGGGTAATGAATATTCAAGATGATATATTGTTTAATTGGTTATTTAATTATATTCCAATGATTTATTTCGAAAACTATTTCTTATTTAATACAGAATAATTGAACAAATGATAAATATGTATAGTAGGGAGAAAATTATATAGATGATAATAAAACTGAAACAAATTTACAAGCGGAGTTCTTTTTTATTTTTTAATTTTCAAATGTTCAATTTTGTTGCTCGTGATTGATCACTTTTGTATTCTGTACTTTCTTATGATTTCGTTAAATAAATTGTAAAATTAATCGAGTACCAAAAATAAAACGAAATCTTATATTTTTGTATATTTTATCATTTTAAATCACATAGCCAAAAATTTGTTATAAATAAAATTGTCCATGTAAAAATTATCTTAGTACTTTATATCATTTATATTTTATGATACACGGCATTAAATTTATGAAATTGATAAAATTATCACATTACCAATATGACTATAATTTGTACTAGTTTGCATGAATAAATCATTTACTAATGTATACCTGTTTATGTATTATAATTAATTATTAATAGTTTAAATATTTAACAGAAGTAATATAGATTGAAAGAAAAAAAATAATCTAGTTAATTATAATTGTATAATCTTACGAACTGTATAAAAAATAAAAAGAAAAATTGCGCATGCGTCCTGAATTTTTTTTGTAATGACTATATTTGAATAAATAAACTTATAAAAATTACGTATTCTTTTATTGTTAAATAATTTAACTTTTCATAAAATTTGAAGTATTTTCATATTTCTTAATAATTAAATTAGATTATGAGTAATGTTTCATGCCTAAATCAATATCAAAGTCAATTTTTTAAGTTAATATTTTTATAACCTATTTTTATTATTATATAATTCGCTTTTTGTAAATTGAACGAAATTCAATTCAACATATTTATTTTCAAACACGCATAAATATGTTTATTAAAAATATAACTGGAATTTTTATTATACATTTTCTGTTTCTAATATCGATAGCCAATGACTTGAAAAATTGTCAAAAAGAAAAGTTAAATAGAAAGTGTACAAGCCGTCAATCTTATCTTTCGAATAAACGGTTAGTTATATTCATTTTTTAGTTTTACTAGTAATAAAATTTTATGTTAAATATAGATATTTTCTTTATGATGTTAACCCACCTGAAGGATTTAACTTGAGAAGAGATGTTTATATTCGAGTTGTAACATTTTTAAAGCAACTTATAAAAAATGATGAATTCCAATGGAATGTAGTCCTGCCTCCATGGGGTAAATAAAATATTAATTGTAATTTTAGATAACTAAACTTGTAACTTATTTTATGACTATTGTATCTATTTAAATAAATTAAAAGAATGTTTATATTTAAGAAATATTAAATTTACAGGAAATTTACATCATTGGCAAAGTACAGACCTAGGATCCCAAAAACAAATACCATGGCAAACATTTTTTGATATAGAGAGTTTAAAGAAGTACTTACCTGTTATAGAATTATTTGAATTTATAAAAGGTAGAAATAAAGATATATAGAATATTTTACTGGGGAATTAAAAATTTATTTCGATAAATATACTTTTAATTGTGTTACAATTACTATGTACACAATATGTTTTGTTTTCAATATTTCTTTTTAGAATATCAATCAGAAAAGGAAGAAACCATAATTGATGTTGTTTATTTTTTAAAAAACGACAAAGACATGTTTAGAACTGGTAATTTTGAAGATAAAAATATTCTTACTAATTGCCTAAATACTATAATTCCATACAAAAAAAATAGTTATAGAAGATACAATGGTTTCTTTTGGGGTTATACAAATATAAGTACAAGAGAAGTTAAATGTATTACTTTTCATGGTACAACAATTAATTTAAAAATAAATTTTCAACCATTATTGTATAGGTAAACATTTTTCAACTCCATTATCTTTCTAATTATTTAAAAATTACTATTTATTTTTTAATTTATAATATAGAAGTATTATGTTTGATCATATGGAAATTCCATTACATTATAATTATGGTTCTGCAGATTATTGGAATGCAAGACGTAGTATGCGATATAACTCAGAATTATATAAAATTAGCGATGAATTTAGATTAACGTATTTAAATTCTAATGATATTGATGATAAAACAATAAAACCAAAAGACTGGAGATTAGAAAAGGTATATTGGAAATAGAAAATATACGAAGCAATAAATAAATTATTTTACAATATTTAGTTTTGTTATATTTAATATTTTTTATTAAATTATAGTTATAATAATTTTTGAAACATTACTAAAAATAAAATATTTATGTATTTAAAGTATATTTTGGTTAATTTTAATAAATATATGAATAACATAAAATTTTTTATAATTTCAATTATAAATATTGTATTTTAATACTTAAATAGAGTAAAAGAAATGCAATTGGTGGTCCATATTTATCTGTTCATCTAAGAAGACAAGATTTTTTGATTGGACATGCAGCATCATCACCAACTATTGAATATGCAGCCTTTCAAATAAAAACAGTTTTAAAATTATTAAATTTAGAACTTATTTATATAGCAACTGATACAAATTATCAAGGTTAAAAGTTTTTTTAATTTAAGATTAAATATAATTGTGAATAATATTATTATATTTTAGAATATATTGACCTGAAGGAAAAGCTTAAAGATTATTCTGTATTTCATTTTATTCCAACACAATATGTAAAAAGAAAATTTAAAGATGGAGGTATTGCCATTATTGATCAAATAATATGTTCACATGCCAGGTACTGTTATAATTATATTATAACATAAATCAATACTTCATTACTATATTCTTATTGATTATTCTTTCAGATATTTTATAGGTACACATGAATCAACCTTTTCATTTCGAATACAAGAGGATAGAGAAATTCTTGGTTTTCCTACAAATACAACATTCAATGTTTTATGTGGTAATGAAATAAACTGCTCTACTGGAAATAAATGGGAAATTGTTTGGAATTAAAGTATATTTATATTTTATAAATAATATACCATATATTTTAATATTATTGATAATCAAATAAATAAAACGTTTAAAATGTCAATATATACATTTTATTTAAACAATACATGTTATTTATTACAATATTTCAAAATTGTTTGAACTGTATTAATCATTTCTTGTTGTAGATTGATAATTTAATTTTATAACCTAATTTAGTGTATTTCTTCATAAAAATGATTATATATAATGTACTTTACTTCAAAGTTCAAAGACATCTTCATTTCTTTAATGTTTTATTTTGTTTCAATTGTTCAAATTGAAATGTTTTTTTCTAAAAACAATGTAGGATTAATTATATATTATTATTTTTTAGTATTAATTAAATTTTATATATACATTACTATTGCTTACTTTAAGTTTGTATATTTTTTTATGAATTGTTAAGATTTCATTTTTAAGGTTTAGTAATTTTTTTCCATAGATTTCAATAGTTGCAAACTGTTTTATTATAAAAAATTTTAATTGCATAATTAATATAAGCCTAAACACATTAAATATTGAAAATTGCTAACAAACCAAATTATTTAATTCTATATCTTCTTGTACATCACATAATTTTTTATTTTCTAATTGCATTTGAGTAATACATAAAACTTGTTTGGACCTGTACATAAAACCATACATATTTAAAAAATCTATAAATTATAATTTCTAACATTTTACAATCCTACATTAAATCTGCAAGTTCATTTTTAGTATTTTCAAAAGGTTTCTGGTAAATAGATAAGAATCCATTTGTAAATTTGTTTGATAGATCAGAAAGATCTAATACTGATTCACTATAAAAAAAATTTGTTTAAGGTAATGTAAAAAATAGTACTATTTATTATTACTATTAATATTATGAGTAATGACCTGATTTTTGATTTATTTAGGACTGTTGCTACAGTTTCTTCTATGATGTCCGTCATAATTTAAAAATTATTCAAACTACTGTTTAATCACTAAACATATGATTCATTCTTAATATTAATATTTATCTATACAGGATTATTTCAATTAGTTACAATTAATATTAATAAAGAATATATTTTATAATTATATAATAAAATATAAAAATTTGTAAAAATATTTAATATCTTTATAAATATTTTGAATATAATAACGATTATACATATAATAAAATATTATTCATTTACAATTTTAGTTTTATCTTCAATAACAACTAATTGCAAATCTAAAGAGTCTATTTTAAAATTATTTATTGGTAATAGAAGACCATTTTTTATTTTTTTAAGTTTATGGTCAATTATCCAAGGAAAATTATTTTTTGAAGTTTCTGATATAACTACACTTGTTACACAATTTGTAATAATATTGATATAAAATGAAGCATTTATTGGAAGTGGTTTTAAATATATTTCTAACATTGATAAATTTAAACATAAATTTTTTAATACCTCTTCTGGTCTTTTAAAATATGGATTACTTCTAAAAAAAAAAAAATTTGAAACTTAAAAATTTATTATAATTTATATTTGTTTATAATAAACTTACTCTGATGTAGTGATTTCTAGTTTATCAAAATGAAAAATAAACTTTTCAATTGGTACATTCGATTCATTTACATATAATAAATTTATTGATTTTAAATTGTTTTTATTTTCTTGAACTATTTCTTTCACATATATTAATATATTTTTAATATAATTATTTAATTCAGGATTTTGAGATATATATACAGATATTCCATAAATTGGTATTTTTACATAAACTTCTTTAGGATATAATTTTCTATAATATAAAATATTGTGTATAGCTATTTCTAAAAACTCCAATAAAATATCTATACCAAGTAATAATAAAGATAACTGTTAAAACAAATTTTTATTTTCTTTTTAATATAATAATTTCATTTAAAATTATGAATTTTTCATATTGTCAATACTTCAGTTGTATCAAAGTTAAAAATTATTATACATATTAGTTTCAATAAAAATATGTTTTTATTCATTTCTTATATAAATATAATTTATATTAATTATGGTTATTTATTTACTAATTTGATCTTATTATTTCAGATAAATCTTCAATTTGTTATATAGTTTTTAATAAATTAAAATTGATATTATTTAATTCAAAATTTTTAAAAAGAATTGATCAAGAATCAATTTTTTTGTTAATAAAGATATATACTTTTGTTTGAATTATATACAAAAATTAATTATTATCAGAAACAATGTAATTACGAATTAAAATTCTTTATAAGTTGAAACATTCAATTCTTACATTTCTTATAAGTAATACTTCTAATTATTTAATAAATATTTATAAATTATTTACTTATTTAAAATATAAAAATTCTGAAAACTTAATCATTTTATTATATGATATATTATATTTCATTTTTCAAAATACAAATATTACTTGTCTTATAAATACACATAAAATGATCGATATTTAAAAAAATTATTTAATTTCTACTAGTTTATAAAATATTTACATGCATATCTCATCCTTACTCCCAGTTGCCGCGTATATAATCCTGTTCTCATTTACTTCCAAAAATTGGCTTAAAGTAATTTTTAATAAATCAAGGAATATGGAAAATAAAAAAAAACAAAAATTAAACTTAAGATACTTATTTAAGTATACTACGTATTATTCATAGTTTGATTCATATTATTCATAGTATCAAATTGGTTGGATACCTTTATGCATTTTTTTCATATTTATTTTCAAACAATTGAGATTATCCTGCGTAACCGATATTCTTTCAGATGCTGGGAGAAAACTAATGGACTATTTTTATTCTATACTTATTACTAGGAGACTAAGAGATGAGAAATATCTATCTAATAGTAATTACCTTACTGCTATAATCTTTTTCATTTTCAAAATTTATAACTTATCTAACGAAACTGATTCCTTAGTCATATTTATTTCTCTACAGCCTGCTTGTATGGTCAGTTTTATATTTCATGACTATTGTTTCGTATACGTTATGTCGAAGAATTTACGATATGAATTAATAAGCGTGTTCTTATTTATAACACAATTTAATATATGAATTACATGCAATTGCAAATTATTCATGTATTTTCGGAGAACATTAAAGAACACATATACAGGATAAATTAATACAGCAACAAATTACTCTAAATATCAATACATATAAAAAAAAATCGCAATTATTTCACCATAAAATAATATATTTTAAATTAACAACTTAAGATAACTATTTCTATTAGGAACTGTTAGGATGTTAACCGGATGTATAATTTACCTGCGTTCGAGTGAGAGAAGCAAACAGTGGAAAGGAAGAGCTAAATATATTTTAGATAAAGGCAGAAATAATTAATGTGAAAGGATGAAATATTGAAGTTTATTAATAATAATTATTTTAAAAAATTGACTATTGAAATTAAACTGTACTGAAAGTTGTTGAATACAAAGTGGTGTCTTGAAAATAAGTTATCGTCTCTGATTTATTAAATTTATTATTGAATTAGATTATAATTAATTTTCTCATTTTCAGTGCTACTAACCGTTATTATTTGAATGGTTCTGAGGAGAGTCTGATCTTTGTTCTACTCTCAATAATTTGTATTTTTAATTATTTAGATTCAATTCGCATTGAATTAGATTATGATGGCCACGTAAATTATTGATTGCAGATATATTTGAATCTATTTCTAAATTATTATTTTTACTTACGCAAATTGTTTTGAGTATCTCCTTCATTATCATGAATTAAGTTTACTATATTTCTTTTAATCTTGCCTTTTGTGAGAATTATTATTATTATTTAAGCATAATTCCTAGGTCAAGAATAACTACTTACTTCAATAAACTAGTATACAAGATTATTATCTTGTCTATTCTCAGCACATTTAAGAATTGTTATTTAAAATTTTTTGCCTGATGATCGAGAATCACTACTTACTTATATAAGTTATTCTGCAAGATTATTTTTATGAATGTTAAGATAAAAGGAAACTACTAGAACAATTTCTGTTACTTTGTAGTTCTTTTGTACCTATATATTGCACTCGTGTTCGTATTAATTGCTAGAAGCTCATTGGAGAATACTGCCGACTATTGGTACTGTGCATACATTTATGTTTTGAAAACTCGGTTTCTGACAGTTGACATTAACGGACTGCAATTTATCGTGAAAATGAAAGGACGATATACTATGTTTATCAACGCTGTATTAGCCAGCTTTCTGACTTGGGCTCGATGGAGGCTTAAGGGAAGCGAAATGTAACTCGTAGGGTTAAAGCTTTTGTGTTAAAAACTTATTCGGAATTCAGATAATTTTGAACATTTTGCCAGCAATCAGCAACTAAGTGATGATTATCATATAGTACAGAAACTGGTAATACAGGGAGTAGTCTTGTTATGGTTGTTGTCGCCGTTTTAAATGTGACTGCTATGCAAAATACATTTTTTCCAGGATGTATTAAATTTGTTCGGATCAGAGCCCGAGTGTATACTCTCCCCGAGGTGGAAGAGGGGAGAGGCCGGCCGTGGAAGGGGGTGAGATAGCAGGGTAGAAGAAACTAAGATGTATGTAATGAATGTATGTAATAAATAATGATGTATGAAAATGTATTAATTAGTATTAAAGAACCCGCACTATCACACTATTCACTTTTGATTGGAATAACGCGAAGCATGGATTATTCGGAGTTGTAATAAATTGTCAATAGTCTCAAGTTCAGTTTATTTAATTGAATTTCTCCCGCCCGACCGCACTATTCAGTCATGAATTGAATACCGCGAGGTTTGGAAGTACGGTTAATTTATATATAAAAATTGATTTGAAAATTCTAGATATCAACCATTTACCTAGGCGCCCAGCTCTACGTGTCGAAGCACGCCTGTAGTACAACAGGCCTCACTTCAATGGTGTGATGTAGTTGACTCGATACTGGCCTTAAAGGTTGCTCAGGTCCCACCTTCGTCGTCCGTGTCGGGCTTTTCTGCCGATCGAACTTGGAGACAATTAATGCGCGCTTGCCGGTCTCCTCGTAGCGGACAGCGGTCGGATGCGAAGGTGCTAGCAGGGAAGTGCAGCGTTGATGTAGC
>JAPYYT010001715.1:0-37889 GCA_030522565.1 Ceratosolen corneri | reverse complement strand
CAGAGACGGAGAAAGAAGATTTTCCTTGGTTCGTGAGTTGGGTGGGGTGTAGGGTGGGGGGTGGGTGGTGGGGGGTTGTGAGCCAGGAGTTGGCGTTTGGGGGGGTGAGGATGTGCCGCGCAGCTGGTTGCGTCGCTTTCTAGTCTTAATAATTCAACGGGACTCAATTCGTAATGCCGCGTCCGTACTCTCCGCATCTTGACTACGACCTTTTGTCGTCGTCCTGACGCTCGGTCGCGCTTACGTGCGCGCAGCCCCGTAAAGCAGAACTCGGGCCGCAAGACGCCGCAGTTAAATTTTTCATCCCCCGTCGTCTCCTCAATTATGAATTCGACTGGACTTCCAGAGGTGGTAGACGCGATCTCGCAAGCGTGAAAAGCGGGCAGAATTATTTCGGTGCCCTTAAACTGCGATGCTTTGTCGCAGGTACGCGGGCTTACGAGGTATTGGACGAGCTTTCGAGTAACCGCGTTGATTCGTCCATTTTAATCGACTCGGGACCCCTTATAGCACCAACGACGACGATTGATTAAAAATTTAGGTAACAATGCCGAGGGGATGTTTTTAATATTATGTTGAGTCTCGCGTCGAATTGTTGATCGAACCGGTGCTTAGCGTCGGCTTTTTCTAACGTGCGATTAAGCTTTGATGGAGCTTTCGTTAACTAAATTTGGATGTCAAGTTAATTGCTCGCGGAATATGGAGAAGCCGTGGGCAAGGAAAAGTACTGCAGACATGCTATTTAATCTTATTATCGATAGAATGCAAAATTGTACCTCTAAAAGGAGTTTTTAAATTCACGAATATATATATATGTATACGTATATATATATATTTTTTTTTACATTGAATTTTAATATTAGATTTTTGCTAAAACTTATTAGTCAGGTTTCGCTTGTGCCTGTGTAAAGGCAGTGGATTAAAAAATGTATAAAATTGTTAGTAGAGCACCCTCTTAATAGTGCCCGACGACGATATTTCTTCTTTATAAAAGAATCACCAACGAATATAGCGTACGAGATTTTTTCTCGTATTACTCTCGAAGCGGGAATAAGATTTCCGCACCGACAATACGACTTAAGCATCAAAAATCTTATTCTTGCGGCTAAGGATGAACCTTCATTTTATAACGATTTACAATTTCTCTTGTAGAAAATAAGAAGAAATGCGAGCAAATGCCTTTCAAGCCATGTTAATTAAAAAAATTATAAAATAAATATAATTTATTGGGATGTTCGTTATGCCACGCGTACTTTTTTAAAAGCGGATGTGTTTTCAATATATATATATAATTGTACTTTTCCGTCCCAGACTTTTCTTCGTTTTTAATCTTTACTCGACAGACAACCATTATTACCTAAATTAATATGTAAGAATTAAAAACTGCTGACTCTTTGAAGTAATTAAACTGACTTTATATTACTTTGTACTACACATCAAAAGTACTCTTTTCTCTGTTTTTAAGGTGCTAATATATAATATTTACTAAATTTTAAATACTTGAAAAATAAGTATTTTATTCCAATTTTGTTCAAACAATTATATTGTACGGGTATTAAATGTTTAAAAAAATTTTTTTATTAAAAGCACACGAATTATAATTATATAATTATATAACTATAATTATCATTGTAATTGTTGTGATCAAATACAGAAGTAAGTTCTACCATTGCTGATTTAAGCCGGCAAAGCAATTCGTACGAATAACATCTCATTTAATTATCGAAGCTTAATTAGATTTTTCTGCCAAAGGTTTAGATAAGTCGGTTAACTGTATTTTCTACTATTTCACTTCTCGTCGCTAATTGTTTTACTGTTAGTTCATCTGTTGTCTCTTTGTCTTTTCTTTCCTACACTTCTCTATGTGTACTTCCTCTATAATTACATTTTCCTCCCTTTCCCCCCCCCATCTTTCTTTCTCTCGTCATTGCTTTCGCTCTTATAATTTCATGGCATTCTCTTTTTTATTTTACAGCTTTCAAATCTTTCATTTTATCCTAATAAAACACTCAACAATGTACTTTAGCCTCGCTTATCCTTGATACTTTCCCTATGCTAATATACAATATTTAACTTCATTTTTCCCTCACATTTTATATGAATATCTCTAAAACATTTAAGTCAAACATTTCTGCTTATCTTCTGCCGTATCTAACACAAAGTACAAAATCTCATGTATCTTTCATTTCGTTGCCTATCTCTTCGCTTATCCTATCCTATTTAAGATAATTTCCCCATAAAATTCGTTTCCCTATTCGTTTTTTCTTTGCTCTTCTTTAATTCCTCATCTTTTCATTTTATTTTATAAATCAATAATTTTTCTCAATTAAAATACTCAATCATACATTATTTAATAAGTAACTTAGTTTATTTCACATAACTTTTGCATCTATTAAATCAATCGATAAATTAATCCTTATTAGAATATATTGATTCGCATTACTTGGTTATAACATAGCATATCACAATAATTAATTCTTTAATACAAACGTACATTAGTTTTTTCACTATCAAGCTTATTAGTAGATACAACAATACACATTGTTTGTAATTGTACGTATAATAAGTTATTAGAGAAAATATTTTGTTTATGATTTACATTTTAAAACATAAAAGCCGATAGTTTCGATTTTAAAGTAGAATTTCTCAGATTGGAAAAAAATTCAATGAATCTTTAACGCTGTTTTTAAGATAAATTTTCCTTACAAGAGCATCCGCTATTATTATAATTTATAAAAAAAATTTTGATAATTGTAAAGTTTAATTGTTTTATTAAATAGGAAAATCGTAATACAATGGAAAGTATATTTTCCAAGGCAAACATTTGACAAATATTGGAAGCAGAGAGAAAATAATTCTAGGAGTATTTATATTTTAGAAAATGTATAATATATATGATAATACATTGGAGGCTTTGATTCATGAGTACCGGAATACATTGATTTTCAATAACTAGGCACGCAATAGCTGAAGTATCGATTTCTAGTTATTAATATAGAGAACTTTATAATGTAGTTGCAATAATTTTATTTCTATAGAACGAAATTGATAGACACGTATACTACAATCTTAATATGCCAATAACTAAAGTCATCAATATAAATATAGTAGATGTAAAATTTTATTTCTTTAATTTCACAGTATTTTATAAATACTATTTTGAATACAATTATTTATGTGGGAGTTATTTAGTCTTAATAGTGCTTGTTTTGTAAATTTTATTTTGAAACCGAATTTAATACTTAATGATTAAGCCAAGTTTTAATTGCATTAGTTTATTACAGTTATTAGAGTACTATATTATTTCATTACTATTATATTATTTACATGGAAATTGTCTGCATTTTTTATGATCGTCTCCTTCGAATGTAAAAAACTCGAAGAAGAAATAAAATTCACAGTAAAGTAGTAGTAGTTTCAGGACGGCCCTCATATAATCCGTATCGCCTTCATAAATCGACTTCTCTTATATTTTATAAAGCCTTCTGTTAAAAAGTTAAAGTGATTTATTAAATATATTTAATGTCTTTTAAACTATGAGCATTATTTGGAAAAATATTCTTTCTTTACTGTGCGCAAGTATAATAATTTATTTTAATTATTACATTCCTCTAATCGTTAAAAGTAAATTATAATAAATTTCTATTAAAATGGATGATCCGTAATGGTAATAATCGTATATTAAAATAATCAAAAGTGAAATTTGAAATCTGCCATTAATTTATATTACAAAAAATAGTACTATTTAATTACGTAGATTACTGCAATTACGAAAATGAAATGCTTAATGATAAATTAAAATAACATATTAAGTTAATTTGATAAATAGATAACCGGCAGTCCTAATTAGAGTTGTGATATTTATCAGTGGTGCAACCGATTCCGTATCTTTCTTGCAAAAGGGAACCTGTAAGGTCAAGTTCTTTTTCTTTTCATATTGATTATCTCAAGAATATTTTGCTAATACATTCAGCTGTCTTTATATAAAGCATATATTTCATACAATCCTTTCTCTAAAATTATATAATTTATATATGTATAATAGAATGTTATTCTATTCAATAGTTGCTTACTTATTAACGATTAAGGATAAACAAGCAAATGTTTACATATCGTATACCATATAATACGTTTCGAACTATTAAAAAATAATTACACGTTGAAACAAGACTTTAACATTTTGCAAAAGTATTCTTCTCAATATTCTAATGAATGTATTGCTAATTTTATTAATAATGTCCCATTATTTAGATTTTTAAATGTAATATCACCATTTATTATTGTCAATTTTATTTAAATAATGTATTATATATGTACTAATTTAGTGAATGCTTTGCTGCAGTTTGACTTAGAACTTCTTTCTATTGTTATTTCCTCATAAAGTTGGACAATAAAATAATAATTGCGAAAAATATTGAGCTCCAAGTAAACATTTGACAATCAAGTAAAATTTGTGGTTTATTGAAACTAATAGCATAATAAACATAGAACTATATAACTTATAAATTTTAAGAAAATTAATATTTACAGCATTCTCAGCCATAATAATTAAAATATTATCGATGAAATTATTATAATTAGCTTGAGCATTTGAAGAAAAAATGTTATAAATACGCGTTTATTTATTGTATAATTGTGAGATTATTTATTTTAAATTTACCATAATACGTAGGCCATTTCACTACAGTATAAATATGCAGTATAAATATTAATGTAAATTTGCAACTATCGGTAATTTGTTAATCGTGATTCTGCTTTCCTTCCTAAGCTTATATTCCCCTTCCAATGACACAATTTGCAATACATATAAAAACAATACACACGTGTACAATAAAACACGTATTCTGATTTTCCTCAGTTACTTTTTATTAGACAGATAAACGACAACGATATGATATATAAGCGATAAAGTCGATACAAAACAAATAGTATAAAGTAATATTGTAATTTTAAATCTACTTAAATGATAATTATTTACTAATATAAATATCCACGTATTTTTCTATCCCTAAATTAAGAATTTTGTAAATTTCATATGTTTTAATTACTTTTTATATAGTAAGTTTATTTTTAATCAATTTTCTTATTGGTCGTCAAAATAATGTAAATTTGAGCATAATGTATGGCTCTGCTTATTGCTCACCTCAAATATTATATATATATATATGTATATATATATATATAATTGAAAATTTAAATAACTATTAAAAAATGCCGATTATTACATTATGGGAATGAACTGCACGAAAACGAGCAACGTTCTCATGAATATAAAACATTTATTTTTAATTTTGCACAATACAATGTACTTGGAATTTAAATAACGCAAGACTTAACACGCAACATTAACGGGACTCAAATGCTTTTTAGATATTTTATGCACAAGCAGTTTTAAAGTTACAGGCTTAATCTCTCGCTGTGAAGTGCCACACGCGCGCACGTAAAATACGTTTTGAATTTTACGTCCAAGGACCATTTTCGTTAAAGCCAAGTCCGTGAAAACAGGCCGACCCTTAAAAGAAGCCATTAGAAAGTTATCGCAACGCACTAGTGCATATCACATGGCCGAACTTGGACGTCGCGATCCCCGTTGACGAGCGACAACACGATCAAACAGTCCCATCCGACCAATCCGCGCTCCTTCTCTATCGCGCGCGCCATTACCTTGCATATAGGTGGAGAAGGCGAGGTACTCGAGAATGTCGGGCTTGGATATGGTCGTGCGATTTTTCTCCTCCTGTAGCCGATCCATGGCCTCCTGCATCCAGAGCACCGTGTGATAGTAGTCGCCGTTGTTATAGGACTGCCTGCCGAGCTCGAAGCAGTCGCCCGCTGAAAATGAGAAGCAATCCTTGCACTTTAGAGGCTTGCTGAATGCCGAGTGGCTTTTATTTGGTTTGGAGAAAGAGGGCCGGGCGATACATTTTAAACGTGGTTATCGTGAATCAGCCATTGGTTTCTGGACGACAATGAAAATACATTTGGCAGTTGGTTTTCGTTATGGGTGAGAAGGAGCGATATGCAGGACGGGATATTCCGACGATTGTCTTTTTTTTTGTAGGGCCGCAATTGCAATGAACAAGGAAAAAGGACAGAAGGACGAGAGAAAGGAGAAGAAAAATACGATGTACTGAATTTGAAGAAACGTTGTTTCTTGAAACTATTCGATGCAAAGCGTATTTGTCATGAGTGTTCAGTAGCAGTTCAAAGAAATGCTGGAAATAATGAAGTAACACTTTCATTTTATGAATCATTATTAAAGTAGAATCATTAATAAAAATCAAAATAATGAAATAAGGCTTAAGATTATGTTGATAATTGCAGAACATTAAGGATACTCGGATAATAATGTTTTAAATAATGATTTTTAGAAATAGGGAGGTTCCAGCCATATAATTTAATATTTAATATTTATTTAGAAAAAGTCGTTGAACTGCATTCACGAAAGTAACAAGTAATCTACATTAAATGCTAGAATTAATAATATTATTTGAATGTTTAATCGGATATGCTATCGACATGTATATATGGACAGTTAGATACTGAACTTCCGCCGATTGAACAATTAGGCAAAATATCGTTTGTACACCAATTTTTTAAATCGCACGACCCAGTGTACTCGATCTGTAGAATATGTAGATTTATATATAAATATATAGTACAATATAACTGCGTTAAAGATATTTGCAATAGGTTAACATTTTTCATATGCTGCAATCTTTTATTTAAAAGGGATATTTTTATTTTATTTATACAGTTTGTTATTCAGCGCTTCAATCAATCTTCGAAAATTTCATTAAAAGCAATGTGATTAATTTAAAAATATTTGAAAAATTGTGCTCCAAATTTTTTTCTATTCAGGCCATATCCGTCATTCCAATTTGAAATAAAAGAGAACCATAAGTAGATTGTTTTACTTTTCTCCGTGAAATAAATGTATTTTAAACGTAACAAATTAAATATTTGCAGTGCATTTACAATATTATGCAATCAATTGTAAATATCAATTGTTTTAATTAGTAATACTTGATGGAGATGTACGCAATTTCAAATATCGATTATTGAAATTCACACGATACTTTATATTTATGTACTCTTAAATAAACATTAAACAGAATAAAAATTAAGCCAATTATTTTTTCAAAACAATTTTTTTTTACCTAATTCGAAAAAAGCATTAAGAACGAACATTAAGAAGCGAACATTAATTTATTGTTTTATATAACATTTAACACTATCATATGGCTGGAAAAAGATTATCTCTTAATAAATAGAGCACATTTTTGTTTTTAAAATTTTCTGAATTTAGAAGTATAGGTACATATTTGGCTAATTATTTCGGTGGTTAATAAAATCAAGATAAATTATGAAATTGATTTAATGGAAATATTTTCTAAAGTAAAAATTATAAAATTCGGAATTTAAACAAAAAATAGAATTATATAGATTAGTCGAATCATTCAAATATAAAAACGCATACATATTCTCTACATATTCACTACATATACATATTCTGTAAATATGTGATGTTAATTTTAGCCAGAGTTTAAATTTTTTAAAATACGAAAATAAATGGAGAACAATACGTTTGAAATTTTTCTTTCTAAAATATAAAATATAAAATCTATTAATATCCTTATTGATATTTAATTAATGTTTTTCAATGTTATGATAAAAATAAACTAATTTCAGCAATTTTGGCTCCATCATATACAATTAGATTATTTTAACGCTTTGCTTTTCTTTAAATCAAACTCGTAAAATAAATAGACTGTATATTATGTATCATATTTTATACATTTTGTCATAAAATTTACTAAAATCAAATTACATTTTTTTATTACTTTTCTAAACAGGAATAATATACATAATACGCAATTTAAAAGATATGAAAATTGAATTTTCAGCACCTTTTCATATTTACACTTATATTTAAACAAATATTCTATGTAGCTATTTAATTTTTTGTCCTATAATTCCAATTAATAACGACCAATAAAATCATTGCAGTACAGAGTGTAAAATATAGATTTCTATTTTCATTAGTTTTCAGAATGAATATTTTAGTTTTTCAATATCAACATCATATTGTTATTACTATGTAAGTCGTATTATGTTTATAATTTTTACCATTACAATTAATTACATCACATTGGTTTTTAAATAACAGACTTCAGTCGAATTATAATTAGTTTATTTTGAAAAATTGCATGCTTTAAAGTATATTACAAAGCTTCAATAAATTTCATAGGAAAGATTAATAAAACCCCAAGTAGCTGTTATGTGTACAATTAAAACAAAATTACTATATGCTAAGTTTTTCCGGCATACTTTGCACTTTAATAAAAATATTTATCATAAGATTTCTAAAATTTAGTCATCAAAAATCTTGTTCTTCTGTTAAATTTTCTTCTATTAAATGTATACGTAAGTATACAGCATTAATATTTTCATAAAAGATCGCATACAATTTGGAATGAAAATATCCTGAAAGATCTTCCAGTGCAATAAATGATTAAAAATCGTTTACATTTATTAATTACATGTCAAGGAATTAATGTAAAATATATTTTTTTTTCAGCATACGCAGTTAATTCTTTATAAAACTATAAGACTTTGTTCTACTGAGCTGGAAGCTTCTATTTCGTTCTATTCGCTTCGCTCTTGTCCTCGACTTTTTAATCAACATCAATTCAATCTGTCCAGCGAAGAGTTTCAGAACGTTCTCGGGCGAGGTAGCAATGATATCAAGTCAAATTGGACATCGAAATCTTAGTTGCACGAGGAAAAATACACAATTGGAGCTCACATCACCGCAATAAAATGCCGAAACATAATTAAATCTCAAGAATCTAAAGTGATGCAATGATAATAGGGTATGCAATTGAACGCCTGCATGCGTGAATGCAATGAAAGTTCATAGAATTTAAAACCGCTGAAATTGGACAATCATAATAGTGATGCTTCTTACGAGAATGAAGTATGTATGCTTATTACGATGAAAAAATACTTGAGTATTATAATTTAAAAATGCCCCGTTGGGTCACTAATTACTTTGCGTTTATCGTTAGTAGTTTTTCCATTGGATGAGCATAATGTGTATTTAAAACTGTGATTTAGGTGCAATTAAAAAGTTGAAAATTAGGAAATTATGTTTTTCTTTAATAAATCGAGCCTCAACTTAGGATAAGAGCTGACACTTCTTCGTCTTGCCTACTGGACAAAAATAAAATTCAGTAACGTTCTGTCTTAAATACCTAACTAATATATGTGAAGGGAAATTGAAAAATATTAACATACACATATGGTAATTATAAGTTATGTTGAGGCTGGATAGAGTTAAATATGACATAAATGTTTAAGAGATTTATGAATTTGATAAATTATGTTGTTTACAACAGCGTTCATTTATTGTTCTGACGAGTTAATAAAATTGATGCGAGATATTGTGAAAAATTTGACGTGTAATTGGTGATAGAAACAGAGAGATAATTCCAATAACTCGTGAATTAAGAATTTTTGAACGAATAGGAGCGTTATTGTGGTGAATTGCAGTTTGGATGTCGAGCATTAAAGGCTGCGATAAAAAATCGAAGTTGTCGTTTAATAAAATCGATATGGCTTTTATAGGTTTCGTGCAATGTTATTTTACATTCATGAGACGTAGCATATTTGCTTGCGAACGATTAATCTAAGATTTTTCGTCAAGTTCGATGATGTAAGTGGGGAAAAAAATGCAGGGTCGAAAGGTAAGGATGATTGTCAATGTCATTGAAGTTAGTTGTTTGAGGTTGGATAATACCATTAGCGACATGCATCTTTGTAATGCGAAAGGACTCGAGTTGTTGAATGAGAAAGGGAAAAGAAGAGAGGAGAGACAAGGTGGATGGAGCTTTATGGGAGAGTCCGCGATGGGCTCGTAATAATTGAAAATCTTGGGACTAAATTGAAAGAGGGGGAGGCGAATGGCAGAGAGGGCGTCGGCATTTTCCTCCGCTCCAACGCAGCGGTTGACAAGAGAATGGGAGATAATCGGGTAATGGGCGGGGGGGGCGGGGCGGGATAGGAAGGAGTAGGGGGGAACGAGATGAGACAGGGACATAAATATAAGAGGAGTCGACACACTCACCCGATAACCCGGTGCTGTACTGCACACCGTTGAGGACTCCTCTGGCAACCTGAGCGGTCTCGAGCTTGTAAGTATCCTGTAGCCTCATTAATGCGACCGCGGCACCATTCAGGTCCTCCTCAGTCGGGAATTTCAGGTCGCTACGTGAATTCGTGATATTGGCTACGAAAGCCTTGCCGACGTCCTCGGTAATTAATTCCTCGACCCGCCTCCAGTCGGTCGTCAATCGCTTCACCAGCAGATAAGCGTTTATCGGATTCGACAGGTACTGCTGGATGTTGCGCGAGGCTTCCTCGTGCTCGCGCGCGTAATCCTCCACGTTCCTGCGAACAGGTAGAGCAAACAATGCATCCTTGTCTGTCTGCTGGCAGCGCGCCTCTGTACTGGCGCGTCGAGGGGGTGTCTCTGATTTAGCGACTTTGACAAACTATCGTTACGGCTAAATTTGCCTTAGCTAAGCCCGGAATATCTGAGACTGCGCCTCTATGCGCCCGGATGCGCGCCTATAAGGTACATGTGTGTTTGCGCTTGGTCTGGGTGCGCGCGCGCGTGTGTGTGGGTCGTGTTTGCTAGAGGGATAGGAGATGCGGCTTTTGCCTCGCTATGTGTTTCTATAGTTCAGCCGACGGAAACGCGTTTCATCAATTTGCAATCAATTAATTTAGGATATACTGATATGATATGCAGCGCGGGAGGGGGGCGGTGGGGGCGGGGGGGATCTGACTCGAAGGCCACTGTAAATCATTAAGAGGAGAAAAAAGAAGAAAAATTTCTATTTACCGTACAAGTGAAATAGTCTCTTGGCTTGTAACTGCGTTACCAGAATTTTCAAATAAATTATTCGGACATAACATATAAAAGTATCATTTTTTTTCCCCCCGATATAATGACTTTCACGGCACCTTCGGCTTTCTTCATAAATTTTTTTCTAAAGAATGCTGCTCAATTATTCTTCATACAGTTATGAAATGGCGAGTTTAAAGCTTCGGCAAAGAGGTGGCTTATGGAGCCTTCCCTATAAATAAATTATCATATTTCTTTCAGTTCCTTAGAATTGTTTCATTATTTAATACTTTTGTTATTTAAGCATCATCTATGACCACCTCACTTATTATATTTACATTATTATTTTAGAAACAACTATACGAATGTTGGCTTTTTTTTCTATTTTTAAATAACCTCTTTTGCTTATATATCATTTATTGTATAATACACCTACATTCTAATCATAATGATCGAATAAATTCTGATAAGTAATAAGCGCCAAGTAAAGACTACACATTGATGTGGTATTTGCTATAAAAGGATTTGATAAAACATTTTCAATGATTATAATAATAAAATTGGATTTTTCCTCTCGTATTTTATTTCATGGTAATTTCATATATTAATGCCGTATTAAATATACGTATGTACGTATGTATGCATTTATGCGCACACTTATGTGTATATATCTAAGTAATGATTACGAATAATTCAATTGAAATTTGCTTGTATTAAAAGTCAATATTATATTGTTATCTGAGTTTCAAATATATAAATATCTATTGAAATGATTTATTATGTATTATTGAAATTATTATAACTCCGTATACGATCCATACGTTTGATTACGTTACCCTTATCGAAATATTTTCTTAATTTTTAATAGTTTCCTTTACTTTACAATAACTAAGCCGAACATAAAGTAACAACTCAATCAATTAAATTAATTATAACGACGAGTTTTATCTAATATACGTTAAATTCCACGTTTGTACGAAAATAGCAACTACAGCCAATATAATAAAGATGACATTATCAGCAATGACGCAGCTGACACTCTTATTATGAGTAACGCATAGATGATTAACCATAAAATTAGCGGATTCGAGTGCTGTACGATTATTGCAGTAAATCAGAAGTGAACATTTCATTTATTAGTACTCGAATGGCGTTCAGTTAGTGGGCCGGATAGTGGAGATGGAGTTCTGCAGCTATTTAGCGTAATAGTAGCCAGCTCATTAATATTTAATTGTCAGGGTTATGCCACGCTCATTGGGAATCGGCGCGACTGAATCCTACGACTAATAATTTATCCTCCACTCGTTCCTGCTACTTCCTCTATAATAGCAAAATAGGAAGGGATGGCCGGCCTCTGACTCTGCGCTACTCGTTACGTTGTTATTACAAAGGCCTAACCAAACCTCCCTTGGGTTTTATCTCGGCCATTCCGAATGGATAGTTATTCCAATTTAGTTACGACAACGTATAAGCTATGAAAATTTTTTCATTAATAAATAAGATCAAACGCATACGTACAAATTTGGTAAAGACAATGTTCAAGTTATAGTATATAGAACATAATGTGGTAATTCGTAGGAAAACTAGCAAGAAATTTCTGATGCTAATAGCTCTACGTGTTGTTTTTCAGAAATAGCGACAGTACGTATTTGATATTATTTCTAATAATTGCAATGTTGAATACACATTTTTTCTTTACATCGAATAACAGATATTTGTTTAGTACTTCTCTTTGAAAATGGAAGAGAAAATTTTATCTCCCTTTTAATATTTACTCTTATAAAAAGGTTTACTAATTACATTCAAATGTTTTACCTACAAAATAACTAGTAATACTTTTATTAGTAATTTTATTCAACTGCTTTTGTCATTTGAATACAAAAATTAAATTAATGTACGAATAAGAAACATAAATGTTTTGTAAGTTTCCGCAATACTGTTGTCAACAGCAAACACAACACACACACACAACAACAGTAATCCAAATTACACGATGAACATATAGCTCGAAGTATATATTATTGGAATTTATCTTTGAAAAAATAATAATAGAAATTAAAGAAGAATGTATGATCATTAAAAAGGTGTATCAGCCGATGACAGTACACTTTTCCCTTAATATCTTGATAGGATAAATTTCTGTTTGACATTAAGTATTCAATTTCAACTATAAAAAAATTGAATAAAATTCATTGTTCAGTGGAAAATAATGATCAAAAAAAAAAAAAAAATAAATAGAATGGGTCTCAGCATGATCAATCGAGTATATTAGGATTAAATTTACAGAATTATCAAACTTATATTTTTCAAACAAAGCGCATAATTGCTAATAATAATTTGTTTCTAAAAAGTAACATAAATATTGCAAAAGAGGCTAATTTAAAAATCATACGTATTTACAGATTGTAAACAAATTAAGTATAAAAATTATAAATAACGTTGAATATTATATTTCTCATAGTATTATTTTCTCAATATATTGTAATTGATGTAACGCTAGTTTTCACTTTATATCTGCCGTTATATTAGGAGAAAAAATTTAATAAAGAAGTAAAGCATGAAGAATGTGGAGAAGAGATAGATATGTCTCACGAATTTGGAACTTCCCAATTTCACGATGAATTCTTTTCTTCGTTGAGCTTTATCCATACACTTTATTATAGTTTCCTTATTATGAGAATTGCAGCACGAAATTGACAACTCGCCTAACATTACACTAAGTATCCATTTTTTCTCTTTTATAATAAATAATTTGAAAATAAAATAATGCTGTACATAAATTATGATGAAGCAAAAATATTATGACATATTAAGAAGAAAATACTAAAATTTTTACGTAATATCCAGTATAATATTGCTATTGGAATACATATTATATAAATACTAAATAATACAAGAGTAATTTTAAATTGAATGAAAATTTTTATTTTCCTGAATAAGTGCGCTTGCAAAATAAATAAAAACAATTCATTTCTACATATAGCAACGATCATTTTTTATGACAAAAAGGTTTCTTTTTATTTTAAATCACCTTATTATTATTACACTGTGATGGATGATATTCTGCATGCCATAAGAATTAGTACAAAGCACAAATTGACAGATGGCAGCATTCGATATATTATAATTACAGCATTCGACATAACATAATATATATTGTTAAACATATCATAAAATACATAAAGTGCTTAGTCAAAATGATGAGAATGCTGATGTAAAACGAGTCTCCTATAATCTTCCTTAAATTTTATAATAGGGATGGTTTAAAACACTGTCGTTGCCGAGCTTACTTTATCAGCTAGGACTTATACATACATATATATATATATATATATATATATATATAGTATACTCTCTTCGTATCTTCAAAGTTAATTAAAAATTTCACATCATTAGTTTTTGAATGACGTGTTCTTTTTTAATTTGTTCGCAAAGAAATTTTATATCTCATTAGTGTATTCACATTTCATTTAAATCATCTCCTTACCTGTATTCTTTACGAAATATCATTAAAAGTAGATCAAAAAGTGCAATTTGAAATTTAATTTTCGTGAATTCTAACTGCTATCATTATAATATTACCTATTTTGACAATTGACAAACAAATTTGTTTCTGCTCAAACATACATGAGGCTATTATTTTATTTTTATTGTCATTTCAAAATTGGAAAAGAACGAAAGGGTTAACAATTTTGCCACTATTTCTCAATTACAAATATGAAAATTATTTTGCTCTAAGCAAGATTAAATACAAAGGAGTTGAACAAAAACATAATATATCCATCAATAATATTATGTTTTTTCGAACAGAGTACTATTTATTTCGGCGTGTATTGGTTACTATAGGCGGTAGAATAAAGTTTTTGTGCAGAATAAAGATATTAGTATAATCAATACGAATAATAATTATTCAAACATCCAATTAATTATTTTCATATTCGTTGTTTAACGGTACAGCTTTGAAACTTCAATGAAAGGTAAATTTACTATATAGTTCAGGATTCCGATAGAATATCGATCCTCTCTTTATAATAGCGTTTTGTTTGAATATTATTTTTCAATATTTTATCTGTGATTGCTATACGAATATAATTGTAATATATATCATGTACATCTTTTCCTCGTTAATGACTCTCTAATATTGGCTCGGTTTTCTCCGGACAGCCCGTCGAAAGTTCGACGATGGCCACTATGAGCATCGCGTGACTTGCAACGCGAGCCTAATAAAATTAAAGACCAAAACATTCTAAGAACTCCCACGCACTCCCATTGCTAAAGGTCGTGCTATTTTTCTACGTACCGATCTACATATTAAAAGTGTAAAAAAGGCGAAGCTTCGAAGCATCGGTGCACTTCGCCTCAAGCCTCTTCATAAGGAGTTGACATTCTCTGTCTAGGGCCTCACTGACAACAGAAAATTAGTTGACACCTAATCAACGTGATTTCTCACTCTCGAAAGAAAGAGAGGATGACCACCCCCTACGCGAGGAACGGGTTGGCGGTAATAAAACTAGTCCGCATTACCCGCACCTTAGATGTCTCTTGGACTTTTCAGCCTCTCGAAAAGGTCTCGGCACCTTTACGTAGAAGCCTCTACGCGATATGCTAATATCAAGTCACTACGAGGCCAAGGACAAGTTATTAACTTATAACTTCGCGGCTTGGCGTCTGTTCCTCTCCACTGGACGGATCCTCCAGGTGGACCGGAGCAGGACCCGCTGGTCCTGCATCATTAGGCAAGTAGCAACCAATACGTGTTTCCTATGTCTTTAATACCTCCGTTGGGGGGGGGGGAGCGTAGCGTGCAACCATCAAAGACATGTAACTACCTCCGCTAGGATCCCGTGCAATATAGAGACAAATAACCATTTGCGGCCATAAGCCAAACTGAAGCTAAGACCACGTGGGCACGCATCTAAACATTATTAAGCACTCGACCGTCCGGCCAGTCGCCGACATTTTGTATATACACATTATATTAAACTAGAATCGACATCATACTGGATAAATAATTAACGGTCATTCCAAACTCCGCGATATTCAATTGACGCCCGAGTATTGTGATAGTGCGGAATATACAAATCAAGATAGAAATAACATTATATTATACCATACGATATCGATAGAGACAACATTATTATTTCCATACATCTTCAATAATGACGGTTTTACAGTGTCACACACTTCGTCTTCGTCGACTTCGTTTCTTTCCACCCCGCTACCTCTCCCCCAGCCCTGTCGGCCGCACCTTCACACCACCTTCGGGATATTACACACTTGAGTCAATTCCCGAACAAATATGGTAAATTACTATACAATATGTTTTGAAATAAAAACATTCGTAATTCTAATAAGCTTTGCTTTTTTATAATTTTTATTTTGAAAAGAAATTTTCTTCAAATGCAAATGAATATGATATTAAACTAAAAGTTAAAAGTACAAACACATCAAAAAAATAATAAATTTTACTATGCTTCAAAATAATAAAGTTGAAAATGTCTTTAAAATTTTTCTAGATGCAACTTATCTCATATGATTTCAAGTTTTCCAAAATTAAAAGAAAGAAATCACGTACTTCGAGCTTCTTTGCACGTACTAGGTATTGAGCAACATTACAGAATATTTTTAAAGTTGTATATACTGTAAGTAGCCGTAATAATTGAATACTGATTTACTTCTTTTATGCAAAATAGATTTATCATACAATTTGAAATTACTTTATTAAATTTTAATATAAAAATAAATGTTTGAATAAATTTTTTAAAATGATAATAACGCATAGTTAAAAATAGTTAAAAAGTGAATTTTCATTTGCTTTTTTTTTTTATTAATTGATTGATTTTAAACAAAATTATACTTGTTAATATTGATATATGCATATATCAATAAGTATTAATCTAATAATAGAATGAGTTCAGAGGTAATAATTTTCGTTGATTAAATTGCTATGTACGATGATTCAGAGTCAAATTACTATGTGTAAATATTGATGGATTGCATGTTTCTTAATATTCCTTTATAATTTCATAATTTTATCGTGTACCTCAAAATCGATAAATAAATATGATTTATTATGATGTAAGCATTATAATAAAATATGAATTGAAATTATTATATCTTTTAAATGTTAAAATCATAATTTAACGCACAATTGATATAAAATTGATATAGTGCAGTCAATATGAATACAAATTAATTAAGTAATTAGAGAATTTCAAATATATTTTAATAAATAATTTTGCAGCATTAATATTTTATAAAATTTAAAGATATCAGAATTCGTAAATAATTTGTTATGAGACTAGAAGTTGATCAGCTAGTAGAATAAGTTGATATTGTAAAGATATATCAATTTATAAACTAGTAGGATGATTTTTCTCTATTGCTGTTATGCCTTAAAAGAATTTAGTATTTTCTTAAATAAATGATGATTAGTAGACCGTAAAATTATTTAAATATATTAATTTAGAACGCTAAACAATAAAATTCGTAAGTAGTGAAAACAAGAATAAATAATAATCAATAGAAATAAAAAACTCTATAATCAATTTATTGGAGGTTATGTGTTTAATTTGCCTATTAATTTATTCTTTTGCTTATAATATTAAAAATTTTGTTTAAATATTATAATAAATTTAAA
This sequence comes from Ceratosolen corneri, assembly GCA_030522565.1. Taxonomy (NCBI): domain Eukaryota; kingdom Metazoa; phylum Arthropoda; class Insecta; order Hymenoptera; family Agaonidae; genus Ceratosolen; species Ceratosolen corneri. The sequence goes on along the minus strand of JAPYYT010001715.1, from coordinate 20,337 downwards.
TGCTATAATAACTTTTATGTTAATAATAATATAAAGTTGTATTAGTACCCGGCATTACTTTGATACGTAAGAATGATATTTCAAGGCCATATGGATTCACAAATATACTATTTTTAAATTGTCTTTTCATTTGTCTTCAATCTTTATTGAAATAATGTTCTTCGTGGTATTCATATTTGAATAAGTTTTGAACGATTTAAGGATCAAACTTATGACATTTCATCAGACGATTAATTTATAATGAACGTTGCTGGCCATAAAGTGCACGTATCGGATGTACTCACTATAAATGTATAAATTGCAAAATAATAAAAAATTGGCCGCATTCAAATTTATTCTAATAAACAAAGATTTAAATAATAGGTTCACAGGAAAATAAAATCTACAATAAACGAGCACGCACCAATTTTGAAATTTGTGTTTATTTGTCTATGCATTTTTTAATTACGTGGCTTATTTCATTTAAAATCTTTGTATTTCAAAAGCTGCTTACAATACATTACTCAAAAATTTAATTCCTACGTGAAATGTTTAATTCTCCAAAGATTTTAATAAATTTTTAGTTCTCCGATCACTATATAATACTTTTTATATATTCGCATAAAGTAATTTCACGAGTCGTCCTTAAAGCTGATAAAAAAAAATTATTATTCGAATTGATAATCGAATTGCAGAGTAGCTTGAAGCTAGATTATGGTCTTCGATCGTGAAATTACAAATTTGTGATAATTAATAAAAGTAAAACTTCATATCGCAATTAGATAATAAATTATATGTCAAATCGCTCTCGTTCCAACTTCAGCCTCGTAATAAAAAAAGAGGTCGACTCATTTTACGAGTAATTTCGCTCATTAATGCACGTGAATACATTATTGTAATAGACGCTGAAATAACGATTATAAAATGTCAATGACCTTATCGATGCGTGGGGGCGCACGCTCCCAAAGAATTTTTAAAACTCCCATAAAAGCCCGATAACCAGATTGTACAAAATGAAATCAAGAGTCGCTCTGATCTCGATCCAATAACAAACTGCATTACCTGGCTAACCAATCCGACCGGCCCGGCCTCTTCTATATGCAAAAAAGAGCGAGGTAACGGAGAAAGAGGGTAAAAATCGTTGGATGAGCTTCGACAAAAGGGTAGAAGATCGCGGTGGGGGCGGGGGGAGGGAGACCACGATCTCTGAGCCCAGCCAAACTATTGTTCGCTTCGGCGCCGCTTAGTGGTGCAGAGCAGTTATTGGACTTGGAGAAGGGAAAGCCATTGAGATTCGCGCGACTTCCTACCCATCGGCGCACCACGCGCACCCACGACGCGAGCAACGTGTCGGCGGCGCCGAGAGCGGTAGGAGGGTGGGGAGGAGGATGGGGGGGCGTTTTTACCCGTTTAAGCCGGAGGGGTCGCCCAGGCGCGGCGACGCTCGGCCTCCTCCGCGTCCCAGCTTCCATTATCTTAATTGCTACCATCGGCGAAATGACTTTTGGCGAGCCGACCAGCCGCCGTGGAATAAAGCGAAAGGGAGCCGAGAGAGCCCGAGGGGAGGGGGGGGGGAACTCGCGGGGGAGGCATTATTATCGGAGATTCCGATCGCGCGATCGCCGGAATCAAAGTGAGACGGCGTTGCCAAGGAGTAAGGTATGTTTTGGGTACGCAAGGAAACGTGGAAAAGCGCGGATTGCTGGAGGCAGGGGATCGGGTATATTTTTGAACGAGTGTAATTAAATCGGAAAGTTCGTGAAGGTGTTGGGAGGAGCTTGGTTATGTTGGGCGAGCGCCGAGGAATATTCGGTAATACGAGTACGGTTCGGTTATACGCTTTAGCAATAAGATCAACCCGATTGCAATATGGAAATTAATGCCTGAATAATTAGCCTGAGAGTGGCATACGTTTTTTGCATCGCTGGGTTTCATCTATTTTACCGTGAAATTAAAGGTACTTGCAACACTGTGTGCGTGCGTGCCCACTTATACGTGAGTGTAAAATTCTAAACTGATTGTGGTAATATATCATATTTTATAGTATAAGGCCTTCAGTTTTTTAAACAATTGCAAAATATTAATTCAAATTAGAAGGTAAATGAGAATATTACGATCTGCGCATAATTTTTTAACTTTTTATGCATTGGGTCGTTATTGCCAGTAATACGAAGCGAAAAGATGTGACGAATAGATTGCTAAGCAACAAGATTCACAAGTGAAATCATATCAGATATTTAAGGGGTTATATATATATATTTTTACATTTGTATATTTGTTTATAAATAATTTAATTTAAGAAATTTGAACGCATTGAAATGCCCAAAGAATAACTTGTTATTTATCAACAGTAAAGTAGCTAATTATATGTTAATGGTCATTATCTTTCTCACGTACATTTAATACAAAAAATTTCGCTGTTATTAAAATTAAAATTTTTGTTTGTAAGATATGCGGTAGATAATAATTAGTGTATAATAATTCATATTTATAATAATAATAATAATAATAATAATAATAATAATAATAATAATAATAGTGAATAGTGTAGAAGGAGATTTCGATTATTATTCCCAAGATATATTTCAAAAATATATTTCAATATAATTCTATTAAATGTTACAATAATTAATTTTCCTAAAAGAAATATTATTTCTTAAGTATATTAATATATTCACTCGCATATTTATGCATCGATAAGCTATTATACCACATGTCTGTATCATGTTATATGCGTCCATATATTTTCGCCGTGTAAATAAATATTCGACAAACTTCGTAATTTTTCTAAAAACTTTTATGAGAATAGAAACAAAATTATATTTATACTTTTCAATAATAAAATGAGTTTTTAAGCACTAGATTTATACTATTAGAAATATATAAATGTGTATTTTCATAAGATTAATAAAAAAATTTTAATTGATAATATGCTAGATTCCACACTACGTTTAACCTTTTGTCATTACAAATTTATAAATAAATAGGATTTAAACATTTTTTAAATTTATGAATTTTTAAATTTATCGATTAAATCGAACCTTTATAGAGGAAAATTTTTAAGATGACGAAAAAGGATGAAAAATGCTATATGCTCCTTCCCCTTAACGGATTAATCAATAAACATCAACGAGCAATCTATTGAATGCAGAGCCAAATAACATTAATCGTTAAAGTGAGTATATTTATTTTAAAACCGAATGTCATTCGCTATTGTTGATTAATAGAATATTTTACGAAAATCAACAGTTTTTATATTGAGAAGAAAAAAATTTCATGTAGCATTTAAATCAAGTGCTCAAAAAGTATAACGCAAGTTTATGCAAATATTAGTCTACAATTATAAAATATCAGTATGCATATAGTTATATGGTTATACAGTTATATAGTCTATAATTAGAAAATATTAGTCTATAATATTTCTCGGACAGTATTTCCTTCCATTTACTCGAGCTGCACTATTCCGAAGATAAATGCGAGAGTTCACCGACGCGTTTCTAAACAGCCAAATCTCATACCTCTATAGTAGCATGCCAGTATTATTGTTAGAGAGGAAGAAGGGAAAGTGAAAGATGGGTAGATAGATAGATAGATAGAGAGAGAGAGAGAGAGAGAGAGAGAGAGAGAGAGAGAGACAGAGTACGGTGCCACAAAAATTGATGCATGTTGTTATAACTGGGAAAATAACTCCTCGTTATATATACAAATTTTCATAGATTTTTAATTTTTAATGTATATCATTGATAAATTTAACGATCTTAAAAAATAATTTCCGTTATCAGTGCATTGTATAAGATTACAACAATTGAATATTGAATTTATCAAAGTTTAATAATGGCTTTCATACAATACCTTTTATTGAATTTAGATTTTATTATTTATTCCGAAATTCTGATTCACCAAATATCCATTATTATATTTTAAACAAACGTACTATAGTCTACATTGGGATATTTTCTTTATGATTATTCGAATAATATCGATATCATTAATTCTACATATAAATTATTTATTGTTTTTAAGAAGACAATAATTAAATATCAAATGATTAAAATACAACATTAATTAGTATTAAAGGCCCATTTTGCAAAAGCATTTATATTGCATATAAATGTATTGATATATAAAAGAATGACATTGAGACATTTATTTAAAAACTTTGTTCTCTACATAATTGATTTTTCACAATAGCATCAAAGATATTTCATTTTACTTAAAAATATTCATTTATTTGGAGAAAAGTATCATGAAATTACACTGTGAATTAATTAGAAATAAAAATTTCTGATTTTAATTAATAAATATACAAATAATAAGATCCATTTATTTATACTACTACTTTAACTTTGATATCACGTGAACAATAATTGAAAATGAAATATTTGGTCGTAGTACTTAAAGAAACTGTTTTAATTATTATATTATACAATATTGAAGAGTCATTAACAATAATTGTAAATTATTTACATGCGCTTAACGTCAATTTTTATATTCAAATTAAAACAAAAAAAAAATATATTTGTTGAAAGTACATGCTTAATAGTTATACTTTAGCTTGCTACATCATGTTGCTGAAGCACATTTTCACGGTATTTTTAGTCAGTTTATTATGAATAGTATGTCGTTTCTCTGTATTTGCTTTTTTATTTAACTACCTGTATATTTTTGTTATCAAGTCTATATTTTTTTTATTGTACTTTTCGTGATCCGAATAGATAAAGATGTTATTACAAGTGAGTTTACATATAAAATTATGCAATTTTTACTTAAATTATTTACAAGTAAAAAGTATAGTGAAAATAAAAGACAAACATTAACGTTTATTATTAGCATAACATAATAATGATAATAAGATTTAATGCTATTTTCACCAAATAAGTTTAAAGACATGTTGTCTTAAAGTTATAACTATATCTACACTTCTGACAATAGGCTTAACTAAGTGCAGATAAATGTACAAAAACAGTTGTAACAATCGTGTAATCGAATCATATAATTAGAGAAACTTTCACCGCATTACGTGAGTTAAATTAATTAAAATTAGGCTTTCAAATAAACCAAAAACGTAATATTATTTAATATGCAAAATTGCCAGCCGATAAATTACAGAATTTTTCACGAGTACTTTTGTTCACGAGTACTTTTGTTGTTTAGTATAAAATATTTTTATATATAGAATTTTAACAAGTACAAAAATATTCTTCAAGACTGATTATAATATTTATTGTAGTAGGAGTGAAATAACAGTGGAGAAGGAAATAATTACTACCTTCGACATAATTACGATTATTCTTACGTTTTATTAAATAATATAGCAAATAATAATATAGTACGCGATACAATTATTGCCTCGCCTATAAATATTTTTTATTCGACGTCTTTTATACGAAATTTTAGTTAAGTTGACAATATTATACAAAATAATAATTTTACCAAAACGTAGTTGATATATTTTTTTTCATTAAACAAAGGAAATAATAACATTATGTAGCATAAAACTTAAAATATGTAAGTATATTCGAGTACTGAGAATGATCGAGTCTATTAGTAATTAAATACTAAATTATATTTAATTTAATAAAACGCTACTTGTAGAGAATGAATGAGTATTGCCGTATCTAAACGAAAGGTATATGCTAAAATTTTTTTTTCTTGCAAATGACACAATAGTTTGTAATAAATCTGTATTTCAAATGAGGTGTCTTTCAAATAATAAAGAATATTATGAAATTAGAGGCACTGTAAATGATCGTAAAGCAAGCTAGTGACGGAGAAAGAATGAGAGAATAAAAACCGAGTGAGAAGAGACTATTTATGGTGCCGATAAAAAATTGTAAATTCGTCTTTATATAGGTGCGTTATTCAATTTAACGTATAAAAAACTTATATAATTTAAATTATTGTAATAGGCTTTGTTCGACATTCCGTCAACGAAATCGCAGGCCATTTTATAGAATCGCGACCTCCAACGGATTCCAAAGTTCCTTCCAAAGTTCATAGCAGAAAACCCATTGTTTGTAAATTTATCGATTCGATCTTCTACTTCTCATTACATTCGCACTTTTCTAAAACGATATAATGTAAACATTAGAATTCAACTCCACACTACCGTTCCACTAACAGTGACAAATCTAAGAAATACTACAACCACATGTGCTATACATATAAAAGAAGGTTACAAATGCATTCGAACTGCTAGTTTGATTAGTGAGATCAGTTAGTTAAGATCAGTTTAATCTGTTATTTGTTATATATCGTCAAGTTACCACAGTTAAATTATAATTTGTTTATTGTCACTTGACGTCATTAATAATATTAACAGCCACTATATAATTCGTAATAATTGAAACTACAATCGATCCACTGGGTATAGGCATCATTCATTAACGCTCGACACAGACTAAGTGGATATTTTAACTAAATTTATCCGATCCTGAACTACGTCAATAATTTTTTCAAGTCTCAAGCAACATCACATTCAGTTTACAAATGAATAGCGAGACGGCACAACATTTAAATACTTATATTTTATATTATATTTCGTATTACATCATATAATACATCATTTTCATATCCGTTAAATGAGAAGCTTTCTACATCCAACTATTTAATATCTATTTTTATATTTCTTATTTAATAAACGTAATTATTGAGTCTCTATCAGCTGAAATCGGCTCAGTTAATAACACTTTTGCTTATCACCTCTCCTTTCACACTCTCTCTCTCTCTCTCTCTCTGTACCTCCTCATTAAATTTTGTAGAGAAAATACACTCGGATTAATTCCCGAACAGTCTTTATTGTACTAACTAGTTGATATAATTAAAGATATAAATTTACATGTGGATATTGGATTACAAGTGCATATATATTGCATTACCTAGCTACGGCTTTATCTTTTTAATTAATATGGATAATTATATTTTAAAATATTTATTCATTTATATTTTTTTATGTTAACTGACTTTTGTTAACTAATTTTTTTTTATAACATCAATAAAATTACATAGAAAGGAAATGCCAGTCCACTCGGCAATTTATATAGCAATTTTTTTTAATTTTTTGGCTATGCTATTAATGTATTTGTATATTAATGTATATTTAATTCAATATGGTAAAATCTGTGTTAATGATGTTATAAATTAATTCTCGATTAGCTATTATAAGCCATAAAAAGTTTTACATTATATAATACAGAATGACAATGCGAATGACAACAGACAACAATGAAAATTTTCATTATTTTCTTGTAACGTTTTTATCTCTATCGCCGTAATTTTACGTTATAAAATTTAATTAAAAAAATGTCATAACACTGTTAATAAAATCGTAGTAAGGTTGAATACTCAAATGAATGTTTATTAACATTGGATGAATAGGCCCAAGTCGTTCTGGACATGTGCCTATGTTAATTGCTACAAGAACATTGTGACGTAAAACTGGACCACCACTGTCACCCTGGAAAATGAAATTATTAATACATTTACATTCATGCTCGACAATATCCATGTATGCTTATGCTTTACGTGAACTTGGAAAGTAAAACTATTTACACTATTCAAGTTTATGAAAGATTGTGCTGTACTGCATAGGTATCTGCGAGAAACAGGTGTCCAGTTCACTTGCAACGTCATAATTCTATTAATGCAGTCCGAGTGGCTTAAAATTTTCAATGTTGTGTATTTTAGAACCGAGGGATTATTTGTGACAATTAATGGACTCCAACCTGCCGTCACGATGCTTTGTCCATATAGTCGGCCATTTGATGTCGATGAGATTGTCACTGGATCACAGTTTACACTTTGGTTTAACTAAACAATGTTTCAATTACATTTTTAAAGTTAATCATTGGTTATATGCGCATATGAGAAAATCAATTAAAATTATTATAAAATCGGTCAATTTCATCGCTCAATTTAAATTGCATTCAGATGCAATTGGATCAATTTTTGTTTGCGTTTTTTTTTGTGTCGCATTATATATATATATAGAGTAATTGTAAATATTAAAAATCGTTTTAGTCGCTTCCCTTCATTCGCAACTGTCGCACACTAGTATCACGGGAAAACATCGCGGCATTTAATTTTTGTTGTCCTATTCTGATTCTATTGTAAGCTCATTACTTATATATTTGCGTTCAAAAGAACTCACGAGAATTTTTCTTTCGGATGAATAAGCAGGAAAATTTATTGCTGCCGTGTGAGACTTGAGGGCAATTTAAAAAAAGCTACTTTTCCCTCATGGGTCTTGATCGCTCCAATCCTCTTCTTTCATTCCGTTTGCACGGATGCTGTTTCAATCAAGATTCAGCATTATTTCTGGTCGACTCCCAAGACGTTTTGTCGCTCCAGTTGCGGGGATTTTACACTTCCGCTGGCACCAAGTGCCACACACTAGTTGGATATATAAATTGAGCGCCTGCTGTTCCTCCAACAAACTTCTTCTTCCATTTCCTTTTCTTTTAAAGGGATACGAGGATATTTGCGAAGCGGGCCTCCAAGAGTGTGTAAGTCGACTAGGCTTTGAAATAATTTTCCTCGACTATTGAAATCAATTCGTTATGACTGAATTTTCGGCTGCCTTTTTGTGGTATTTTTTAAATCGACATTCGATGAAATTGCTATTTTTAACTCAACTGCCGACTTTCAATTAAAGATATCCTCAAATTTGTCGAATCATTGAACTTTCGATGAATTGATATACTCATCTCAAAAAGTTTGCTCTCTCTCTCTCTCTCTCTCTCTCTCTCGCTCCCTCTCTCTCTCTTGCTCTTACAATGTGCGTGTGGGTGCATACATCTACTTAGAAGTTAACCTTTACTATTTTAATTTATACTCTCGGATTAGCCAAATAAAATCGTTAAATTTTTACAATACATTTGTATTTATTTTTTATATTTTTTACTTTATGATATTCAAAAGTAATGATTTATGACTAAGAACTTTTTAATAAATATAAAAAATTAGTATTTTTACTATGTTCCATATATAATTCAATTGGTTTTATAATACAGTAAATCTCTTCATATATAATATCATTTTTGAACTTCAATAAAAACATCATTTATTCAATTTATTCAATCGGTAATCTGATATTTATTATTTAATAAGTATTTTGTATTGTCATTGACACTAAAGAAAGAATGAAAATAATAGTTTACAATTTAAAAGTTTAATATGTGAATCTATGTATTTATTTATCTATTTATTTAGAGTTAAGTTAATGTATTCGAAAATCAAGATAAATATACTACTTCCCATATATATATATAGATTTTTCAAATATTTTTTAATATGTTCCATTGAATTTGAAAATAATTGTATAATATCGAATTATATTTTTAATCCACAATCTATCGCTATCAACATAATAGTGATTAAATTACCGAAACAATACTGTTTTTTAAAAATATGTTATATTTAGCTTAAAACTATTATGAATTGCATTAGTTATATTAATCGTTATTGAAATATTCTCATATACATATTTGAATTTCTAGTATGAAATATCATATGTAGTAGATTAAATCATGGAAATTATTAATTAAAATCTACATTATAAAAAAATAAAAAAAGCAATACCACTTGAAATCTGCTAAAATATACAATTAATTAGAATTCAGGGAAGAACCCTGAATTTAATTAAACTAAAAATGCGCTCATATTATCACATACGTATTCTTGATATGAACAAACCGTTATTTTACAATTTAATAGCTTATTCGGTATATTTCAAATAAATTTTTTTTTTTTTAATTAAAAATAAAACATTTATAAGGTTTTATATAAGATATGAAAATATGAGTGCACAGATAATTTTCAAATCGAGCCTATTTCAGAAAATATATATAATAATCATAATTTGAGAACGTTTTACCTTTAAAACAGCAATATCATTTGTATCGTGTTTAATTGGTACATTGTTTTCAATAGCCCAATCATCAAATATTATTTTCATTAGCACATTGTACGGAACGCTACATCTTATATTAACAGATCCAATCATTACTAATAAATTGGTTGTCTCTACGTCATTTAAACAATGCGCAGCCGTTAAAACGTCCACAGGGCTTATAAGTGTTCCAGTGCATATGTGATTATTTTCTATACATTCGTAATCAGCATCCTCATCCACCTTGAGAATCGATACAATAGGAGAAAATGTACCTTCCTCTGCGGACATAACGTTTTCCCCGTACAATGGCTTTGTATTAACAAACTCATATTGTTTATCTAAGTACGTAAAATTTTAATTGTGACTGTTACATGAAAGTATAGATAACTCGCTTCTTCGAATGTTGTTGCAAATATTTTACTTACTAAAATTCATAAATTGAACAAGAAAAACGTACATATAAAATCGGGCAATAAGCATATTAATAACGAAAACTCTAACATTTATTAACAAATTTAACTAATGCATTAATGTTATCGCTAAAGCGAAGCTAACATATTGTATGTAAAAATTTGGTGTATTTAAAAAAAATCAATGCTTCCTATTACTGGACTATAAAATTTATCAAAAGCATTACTAATGTAATTACTTGCTTTTGCCTAGTTTTTGCTATATATCTTATCTCTCGTTAGATTCTCTTTAATGTGTTTATATGTAAAAATTGCAATTTTAATATATCGCAGTATTTTTTCATTTATTTTTATTTTTTTAAGAATATAATTTTTTATTGGATAAAAGTTTTTCCGTAGATTAGTGGAGACTTGGACTAATATCATTAATAGATTAATATCATTAATAATTCCATGTGGTGCTGGTCATGAAGAAGTAAGATTTTGATGAACGATTTTCTGAGCCAGATTTCAATTCATATTGGAGATATGACCAAATAATTAAGAGTGTAAGTATGAAAAATTTGTAGTTAAAAGGTACGTTGATAAAATATCAGTGAAGAACATAAAAATGAGACGACTGTTGAAGAACGAATGCTTGCTATTTGAGATTTCGAGCCAACTTTGAGAAAACTTCTATTGATTGTAAGGAAGTCAGTTCCATTCTGACCTACGTGAGCAAAACACCTGTAAGGATTTATGAAACTCAACTTTTCGCTATTATCAATGGAAAATTGTGTTGCCTGTTATCAATGCACGTAGAAATATTGTAAGATAGCACTAAAATCTTCGCGATGACCAGGAAAAATTCTTTAAAAAGTGAAGTTTTTACAAAGATAATAAGATGAGAAAGAGATTTTCAATAGGGACAAAAAATATATATATATATATATTTATCCAATACATCGAACAATATGAAAGAATAATCATGAGAAAATATATCAACAGTTTTGCAATAGCTAGAACCACGTTAAATACGTAGAATGTGAGTATTCAGCCTTTGTGAGCAAAATAAGAGATTTAAAAGTAAGTACACGAGAGTGATATAGTAATGAAAGAAATTTCAAAGTCCTAATTCTTCAATTTAATTGGTGATGAGGAGAAATAGAAGAAATGTCTTCACACGAGGATTTTACCGAAGCAATGTGGAAGTACTTCCTAATGGAGTTTTATGTCATTTACATGTTATATTATATAATAAAATTTTAGAGATTTTCGTAAACGTTTTTATTGACAAAATTTATATAGTAATCGATGAAAATGATATAAAGAAAGCTTTAATAGTACATACGAATAAAATTTTACGTTTATATTGACATACGATACTTGAAATTGCAGTTATTTACATAATTATTTACCACAAAAAAAAATTTGTTATAGATTGATAAAATCGTAAACTTATGATTTTTCATTGCGAATAAGTAGAAACTAATTTGTAATTATAAAAATCTTGCATTTCCGAAGTAAGAGCTTCATTTGATGGTATCATAAAAATTGATAAGCCATATAGAATAAGAGAGAATGGTTTTTTGAAGTCTATAAAAATTAAGAACCCATTTCATGAGAAAATTAGACAATCTAAATTTTTTTTATGAATATTAGCTCGTTAATATTTTTATAAATTGCTTCTATCGTCGGTATTTCATTGAAAAATTGACAATTTAAATATGATCTTGTTGCTAATATTGATTATGAATATATAAATATAAATGTGCTTAGAATAAAAATAATACATATAAATATCTAAAACTTATAACAAACTAGACATTACATTATTCTATTACAAATACAAGAAATTTTAAAAATATTTTTAGGTTTTTAATTGACTTTTTATCTAGTATTTATGAATTATTAATATTCTTTTATTTTAATATATCCGAACACCAAATTACTTGATCATAAATTTAAATTAGTTAATGTAAATAGTAAAAAAAAACATTGACATTATAAAACCATATAAACAGATGTAAATTTTATAAACAGAGTAGTAGATTTGCTGTATTCTCAAATAAAAAAAACGAAATAAATCTTGACATAACTAGCATTTGCCAAGTCTCCTGACAAAAACTTGTTTTGGATATAATTTTAGAATACTAAAATACTGATAGTAAGTGGATGAATGATAGGACGAGAGAGAGAAAAGAAGTTGAGAGTGAGGGAGGCATGACTATTGATATCATAATTATCACAGTACTGTTTGGAATTATTACAACTAATATATTTTTCTTCTAAAGAAGACGCATTCCTGTAACTCTTGTTGCAAGTAGAATAATTCATATATAAAGTAGAATGACAATAATATTTTATTTGTCAAAGAATAATTTATTTAAAGCTGATGTATCTAAAATTATTATAATCGATTGATTGCGTTTATGTGGTCAAAAATTAAAAATATAAGATAAATAACGTGCTTTCACAACACACCGACTTTGACTTTGACTTATATAAATTAAATTAATTTGTACATTTAAAATTGTAAGCTCATATTATTTTATAACTAATTAATTTTTAATTTATATGTATTGGATTTGAAATTTAGAATCATTATATGTATTATGATGATGGACTCTTATTTAATAAAGTAGCTTTTTAAATTTTAATCAATAAGATCTTGAAAATAGAAAAAATGTTAAAAGTAATAGTCAAGACGGAATGGCAAGGAAGATAAAACAACTCCATTATATCTATCTTTACAGTAATAATAATATAAATTTTAAAGTATCGCATACATTTCAATGAGAATTTTTTTTTAACTTTAATGTGTTTGCCGAAGGGGCACAAAAATGTTATCGAACTGCATTAGATAATTGATAAAATGAAATGAATTATTAGAAATCAGAATATGGGCAGACGAAGTCAAGAGTTGACATGTGTTTAAATTCCATATGTTTAGACAAAATAACAGAATTTCAAAATTCATGCACCGAGAAGGGAATAAATGAAAAACTCGTCGCATAGGACACGACTTCTGCTCATCAATGACATAAAAGAATCTCGGCCTTCCGAGTGAGGTGCCCCGTGCCAGCAGCAAGTTTTTTTTTAATAAAAGACACAAGCTTAGCTTATATCGCGCCATGTTGATTCGGGTTGTTGGGCTTGCAATGCCGTGGCGTGGATTATCGGTTGCGGAAGCTCGTCACATCCCGAGTTCCGAGGACGAAGTGGACGCGACGTCAGAAGTAGTGACCCAATTGACCGCAACAAGACGTCCCGATCGCGTCTCAGTCCCAAGCTCCAAGGTAGCGAGAGACCCGCCACTTCAATGGTAACTGTAATAAACTTTCTACTAACCCTGTGGTGGGATTATTCCCTGATAGAAAAGTAGGTGAAAGTCATATGGTGGAGCATAAAAGCTAGTGAATGCAGTGATAGCCATCATTGCTGTCCTGCACTTTTCATTTCAAGCCACGAGACCTAATCGCTGTTACCAGTAATTTGTATTCCCTCAGTGATTCGTTATTGCTGAAACGTGTGGTTATTTATATATGAAATGTTACTTAGGATTAACATTAAAAAGAAAACTATTCCAATGTTCATTCTAATGTTTTTGAGGTTTAGGATTGTTAAAGTTGCTTTTTTACAATGTTTGCTGCTACCATTTTTCAGAATTTACATGGGAAGTTGAGACATATATATATATATAACATAATCAAAAGATTCACGAGAGTTTTATTTCTTGAAACTTGCTTTTACATATTATGAGATTTATCTTGTATTTTTAAACATCAAAAGTGGAGATAAGTCATTTACATTATCAACCCATTAATTTAATAATAATTGATTATATATATGATTATACATATGCTTATAATATACAATTATATATTATCAACCAAACTAATATAATAATAATTAATATATATATATATAATAATATGATTGTCATCATCACTACTATTATAATAATTGTTGTTGTTGTTATTATTATTATTGTTGTTGTTATTATTATTATTTATCCTTGGTATGTAGTTTTTTTTCTTATATTGAGAAAACACTAATTACTTAGTGAATTAAATGTTTAATTATAAGTTGTGTAGATTAATCCCTTAATCATTATAATCAATAACGATACTTACATTTTTGGTAAAGTAAACTACACAAGTTTCTACATATAAAATTTAATATTTTTCAGATAAAAATTATCATGGCAATGTTGGGCGACAGCCAGTATAAAAAAGTCTAGTTTTCACTGTTAATGCGTTGGATTTACAGACTTAGATACTTTACAAAGACTTTTTCGCTTCATTTGAAAACTTACATCGACAATATAAAGAAAGTTTTTTACGAGGATGGCAAAATAATGGATTTACTATATCCGAATGAATTGAAACTTTTGAATATAAATTATAAACAATTACGATAATGTATGTTGCAAGAATTAATTCACACATAAAATTTATAATAACATTTGAAAGTTTTAATACAGTTTTTACAAACCGGTGTACGTAAAATATTTTATTTAAGTAAATTTAACTTTTACACGTGAAATTTTTTTTTCATTGTGCATGATATATTCATTAATTAATAACAAGTATTCTATCATTATTATGATTTAGTGATTCTGTTTTGATTTATGGATACTGTTTAATGATTTTTATATTAAGAACTTATTTTATGTTTTATTGGTATATTGACAATAATTTTGGGTTGTGTTAAATTATTTTATAATTTAAATTAATTTTGTTTCCGCTTCTTGTTAAAAGAGTTAAAATCTTCGTTTTTATATTATAATATATAAAAGGTATATCAAATATTAATGAAATATTAAAATATGATATTTTTAATACTTTCAATAAAATTTGCTTTAAGATTGAGAATTTAAAAACTAAATTTAAAAATACTTCTGTATTAATTTGAAATTATATATATTTTTTGTTTAATTATTTTATACGTATTATTATTTATTATTATTCCTGAAATTTGATCTCTTTTCTTAAATTATCAATGTAAAATATTCTACGAATAGTAGATTTTTATATTATAATTAAATTGTAAATTTTTCATATGATAAGTTTCATTAAACATTAAAAATAAATAAATATATAATTATAAAGCGCAGTCTAACCTACAAAATCAATAAATATTTTATAGTCAAATTAAGAATGCTATGTTTTGATGGACTAATTCTTACTTAAATGCATATTTAAATATTTAAAACTAGTTTTTCATTACATAATTATATAAAGTATATGAATTATATTCATTAAATTAAAGTAATTATATTATAAATAATTAAATTTTTTTAATATCAGAAAATGTTGAGTAAAATACAAAGATCGTATTTACCCATATTGTAATTTATAATTTGTAATAACATACATTTTTAATATACTAAAATTTACCATTAAATATTAAGTAAAGTTTTACTCATTATCGACTTGTTATTTATATTTCAGATGATGTGACTGTATTTGTTAGGAATACAGTAAAAATATAATTTACTTAGGTACAATATGAATAATGACATTGAACATATTGAATAAACATTGTCTATTTGTATTTTTCTCTAGTATATTCATATGAAAATTGTATTATATAAATAGTATATAAAATATTTTTATTTTTCAGAATAAACACGGAGAGAGAAGGAGAAAACGTGGATAGAAAGAGATAAATAGATTGACAGATGGACAGATGGATAGATAGAGAGAGAGAGAGAGAGAGAGAGAGCGTGTGAGAGGGGGGCGAGAAGGGAGGGAGTGGAAGCGAGAAGGGTGTGAGTGGTAGCGAGAAGGGAGGGAGCGGGAGAGAGGGAGCGGGAGAGAGGGAGTGGGAGAGAGTGATGGGGGTGGGGTGGGGGGCTGCGTTCGTGCTTGCTGCAAATATGTTCTTTGCTATTTCAGCATTAACTCTAGCATTTCAAGCACCGCAAATATTTCTCCTATAAAAGCACAGCAAGCACATTAATACTATACGAGTTGAAGTTGTGCGAATAAATTTCGTCACCTAACTGTATTAAGATCAAACAAGACTTCTGCTTTTTTAGCATGAACATCCTGAAAAGAATGTTTCAGACTCTTTTTAACGATGTTTTATCACTGCATTAAATGAAAAAAGCTCAGTTCGTATGAATAATTTTAATTGATAATTATAAGCGTTACGAATAGAAGCTTAAAGTGCGTTTAAATTAACGAGTATATTAATAAAAGGTGCATTTGAACATTAATTTGAACATTACTGTTAATGTATCTTCAATTGACCAAATGTCGATTTCTGTTTTGTTATTTTCAAATAGAAATTTTTATTAGAGAATAAAAGTTAGAATAAATGAGATGAAAAATATATTATGTTCAATCATAATTGTATACAAATATTAATTTCTTTTACTCTTTTTGATTTTTAATTTATTCTCAGGCTTTTCCTTATTGATACAATTATTCAAAAAATCAATGAATTTATAATTTTAGTATTTTGAAGAAATAAAGGGGAATCTCTTGAAGATAATAAGCATCGATCAATACAGTATATATAAGATTCATATAATTATTTCTTCAGTTTCTGTCACTGCCTCTATATTTTAAGAGTTTGAAATGTCCTACACGATGAATGTGATAATTATAAGAGCAAAATAATCACTAAATTTTTCATTGAAATTCATTACGGAAATACGACGAAGAGCCTGGGAATATAAGTTGTGATGCAAAGCAGTTAGTTAGAGTAGAGTGTACTTATTCAGTATGTAGTAGACAACTTTATGTTACACAACGTACAGACGAATATCTCTTTTGAAGGTTAACTGTTTATCGTCAACATTAGGGTTATATCTCATATTATTATTTACTGGAAGATGGAAAGGCAAATTGTAGCGTATATAATATATAACTACCAAACTGTGTAAGAGTTTGAATTATTATTATGAGTACGAATATATTTTTACTACGATTAACGACAACGCGTTCACGTTCTTAGATTGGGAATGAATATTCGTACATACGATTGCAAAACTTAGTAACTAATTTACAATATTATTTGATACCAATCATGTTCTAACGAAATATGTTTTTAATAATGCATTCCTCGAGTAAATTAATATTTTCATTATTGCACAATATTAGTGTGGGAAAGTTTGAGGGAAATTTATATAAGTACAATTTTTTAATTTGAGGTATTAATTTTAACTTAAATACGGTTGTTGTACCTACTGTTTGCAATTTGCATAGAGATTTACTAAGAGTATATATGTATATAATAGGTGAACTATAATTGAACTAATCCAAATATCAAAAGTCAATATTTACATCAACAAACTGATTAGAGTTCTAGAATTGATAGTTAATCTTCAAACTTTTCATTCAAATTAAATCAGATACAGATAAAGTTTAATAGAAATTCTCTAAATGTATTTTTATCCAAGCAATATTAGCTCAATAGAATAGAAAAAATAATTCCCGCAATTAATTAACGTACATCTATTAAAAATGTTGATAAAATAGGTGGAGATTTAGAACTTCATATTTCAATTCAATTGATTTGAGAACGAAAGAATATAAATTATATAAATATTCATCTTAGTGAAATAATATTCAAATGTGAATGTCAGTAATTCAGAGAAATTTAGAAATTTATATTTTTATGCTTTAGAAATATTGTATTTATATGAAACTCCTTGGCAAATATATTTTATATACAAGCCATACGTTAAACATAAACGATTTTTTTAATTTTTATTTGTTTTAATTATATATTTATTTAACAATTTTATGAAAATAGTTTAACATATAGATATGAAGAAAACTTACTTTTAGAAAGAATTAATAACGTTATATTAAGAGTAGATATAACTAGATATAATGGAAATAATACCGACGAAAAAGTATTTATTAGAAATAATGAATAAATTTTGAATCTCACTTAGACTAAAATAAGACAAAACAAATGCATAGAAAAACTTTATGTAAATCCATTTATAAAGCTTTTTATGGCAACTGCAACTGCTTATCCCGTGAAACATCGTAAGTTCCATATCTCTTGCATGCAGTGGCTTATGGTGCCTATACTTTACCATTTTTAAAATTCATCAGCATTCAACAGTACTAAACGAGAGTACGGAAAAAAGAAAATAAAATCCAAAGCACAAAAAATCCACTATATTTTTATTCTGCTGGATTGTAGGTCTTACTATTTTAGTGTCTATAAAATGCTGACGCGAACATATAGTATTTGGCTTATGGGAACAATAGAAAAAAGTAGACAGTTAGATAGATACATATACACTAGAAATACAAATATCTATAGAGAAGAATAAAAAATGTGTGGCTGCGCGGATACTAGCGAAATATATACGAGTATGCGTGTATATGTGTAAATGCATACTTAAATACACGTTTGTCATTGTTAATACGCGTAGCGTCGTGTTTATCACTTCATTTGCGGATATAAATTAGTTTTAGAGAAGAACTTGATAATCTATAACTCAATTACTTTTACCTGATAAAATAAACATGAAAAGAGCAATTATAAATACTCGTTAGCTGCACATTTTATTGGAATTTTAGTTAAATTGAATCGCAAAATTTTTCGGCAAATAAAATTCCATTAACAGCTTAATCTTCAATCTTAATGTCTTGAATAATATTAAATAATTTTGCGGTATTAAAACCGAGCCAAAACAATTTTATTTGATTAAGAACAGAGTAGCATAGTCGCTTCATCAGCTTCAATAGTCAATGAATAAAGGAAGGTGAAAGGGAAAAAAAAAATGGTTCAATTGATCGAATGATTTATTTGATATTTAAGTACGATCCAAGCCAATAGTAAGAATAATCCATCATTTAATGTAGTGTGTATATTTGAAAAAGTATTTATAAACAATGAATCGAACGTATTTATTTAGAAGCCTCTTTACAAAGTAAAATGAAGAATTTTATTTTTTCAAATTGTTCCAAAAAATTTCGTTTTCTTTTGAATTAGTATATATTCGAATTTCTTTTATTTTTCAACATTTTCACATTTCATTTACGTAAAGAAATGTATATATTACATGTGTGCGTATGTGTAAGGAATTTACAATTTTTCACTATGCAGTTGGTAGAATTGAATTTTATTGGAAATAAGAATGCTCTGTACTTTTTCTTAAACTTTCATGCGCTACATTACAATGTAGCACATCAAAGTGTACAAAATATGAAATGCCTATAATTATTTTCTTTAAAGGAATTAAAAGGGAGAGATTACAATTAAAATTCTGAATCTAATCTGACACGCATTGAAAATCAAGGCATAGAAGACATAATTAATGTCTTTATTAATCTAGCTATATTACTGCACTTATCTTAATTTTTTAATTGTAGTTATACTAATTCAATTGTAAGATTAATTTATCGCATGCCATTTAATCACATAACTGTAAATCCTATTTATTCAACGATAAAACAAGCTCCATCATTATTTGATAATAAATGTACAAGAAAAATCAATTTCCTTCAAATTCAAACACTTTAAAGATAATTAAACACGCTTGGAGAAAATAATAAGTATACTTTATAAGAAATTTGTATTGATAGAACATAAGTTTTATAAAAAGAAGTGTATTCGACGTTCCTAGTAAGACAGACCTCACTTCAATCAGGTACCAATAATTACGCTTCAATGAGTTTAGAATACATTAATGACGTGAACTGCAGTGTGTTATCTATGTTATATTATATATGTTATATTATCTATATTATATATGGTATCGTGTTTCGATCATGGCTCAAGAGAAATTTTCCAAATTTTCCAAACAACAAAAGATCTTTTAACCAAAGCAAACTACCATCACAGTATTGCATTTTCATGTAGTAAGTCGATGCTTGGCAGTCCATAATTCCTATATTATTATTATAATCTCTTTATATTTATTTTTATAATTATTTGATGGGACGAGAGAAGCAATAATCTCTGAATATATTTTGTTTCAATGAATAAATAGTTCAATACATTTTGTTGAGGAACCCTCTACCTAGCTTTCGTGGGTTCAGCTTTACCTGTTCCGACGGCCTATTGATAGGGGTGTTTCCTTAGTAGACTATATGTTCT
>JAPYYT010001714.1:0-24050 GCA_030522565.1 Ceratosolen corneri | reverse complement strand
AATATTCGTGTAATCTTGGGACACATCTGGCAATCATAAACGTATTGAATGTATGAAAAGAATTTACAAAACAAAGAGGTAGTACCAAGAGTCGAGAAAATGCATGATTCTCGAACAATAACAAAAAATTAAAATTATTTAAAACAAAAACCGATTTTTTAACGCATTCATTTAATTTTGTTTTTATAATTCTATTTTTACATGGCAAAACTCGATACATGATGGTTTCTTATCTCTAATATATAGAATTAGGATTTTTTTATAAATTAATTTTTATTGCTATTTTTATAATGTTTTTAACTTAAACTGTTACAATTTTCAATGAATTAAATAACAAAATTAAAAACAAACTATTCAGACCAGTTAAGCTATATTTCGTAAAATAATCACGTAATAATTATATTATATTTAATAAATAATTAGGTTATATAATTTGACAGCTTTCTAAATCATGGAACAATTCGAAAAATATATTTCATTGATCAACGTTTGAATATATTAGTAATATTTCATTAAAGTAGAAACAGTACGATTCTGTTTAATAATACAATATTAAAGATTTTGAAAAATAACTCTTTGTAATCGGAATTACAACTAATGAGTTTAGACTCTGCGTTCTAAAAAGAATTCAAAGGATCACAATTCTATTCTTATAACTATTTGCTTTTTAATTTATTTTAATTGTCCGTTAATATTTTAATATACAAAATTAAAATATTATATTATATAATATTTGCTCAAGAATTAACCCGAGTTTGAGGTGTCCCAAGATGTTACGAGGGCAGTGAGGCAGATAGAGGAAGGGGAGCGGTAGCTGCAGGTATTAAAAGAAAGTTTACGAAAGATGTATGTTACTGTAATAGCGTTTATTATAAATAATATGCAGAATATAATATTGAAATTTAGTTGTATTTATGTTATACTAGAAGATTTATTATGCTATCTAGATAGTAAGTTGTAAATTAAATATTGTAATATTTAAAGGGAAAATTGTAAACTGATGAATTAATTAAATGAATGAACTACTTTTATTTTAATTGGGCAAGGTTGTTGTTACGGGAGTTAGTTGTAAGTTGAACGCCACTTTGTTGATTATTCAAACTTACCGTGTAACTATTATTCAGACTCACCGAGTGAATGTTGTAATTGATATGACCAATGTCCAAGTACATCTTTTGATTAGTCGAAGTACAAATACTTTTAAGTGATTGGAAGTAACTACCGAAGGAGATAATAATATACGTAGTTTAATTTATGTACATTACCCCTATTCTTTGCAAAGGGTGGTCACTTAATTGTTTCCTTAGGAGTGGGAAGCTTCAATGATTGGATTACTAATTGTCTTTTTTATCTACTACTGGTGCATTTGAAACTACGACGAATAGAACAAATATAAATCTTATTTTCCTGTTCTATAGGAACCGTTTGACTAGACAAAACGAGAAAGCTCATGTTATTTTATTTCTTAGAATTCTTACGGCAATATTGAATTGACTTTGTTTTACTATAAGACACGCGACAAAGATGGGTATATCCGAAACTTTAGTCCTAGACGAAATTATAAACAACGATCAAGTTAAGAGCGTAAAACGACTTTCCGGCATATTCTGGCAATCATAAAAATATAAAAATTATAATGAATTTCCAAACAATAAGTATTATTATGAGAGGTTCGAATGTCATAGAATCTCGAACAATATTAGAAAGTTCCATTTTGAGATTGAAGATTTCACTTTATTGATATTAGAAATGAATAATCTAATACATTCTAGCTTCTTAAACGATATATGTTTTTTATCTACATAAAAAAGAATTCATTTTGATTATTCAAAAAAAATTAATAAAATTGTTTAAATTATTTTTCAAATAATACAATTAATTATTCTTCATTTATATGCAAACAATGTATAATATTAATAATGTATTTGTATATTGTATAAATTAAGTTTGTTAAATTTATTCTAATAACATTACTTACTTAATTTGAGTATATTTTGTTGTTCGAGATTTCGTAAGAATTTCGATTGTCTCTACGTAATACCATTTTATTAGAAAATTATTTTGAATATCTTAAATGTTTATGATTGACAAATGTGTCATATAAGCCCATGAATATACATACAATACATCAAGTACATTATTTTTTAATCACTAATGAGTTTGTAATAATTAGGTTTTCTGCGGACTGTACCTTCAAAATTCAATGCAAATCACGTGCCGAAGTGTCGGTGCAACAGTGAAAGATGACACGGTGTTTCGACGCGCGGTCAGCCACCACTTATATTACGATAATTGAAACTTACAATTCAAGATAAACACAGCATTATATTTTACCATATATATTCAATAAAGGCATTTTACTGTATTACAATTGAATTTAATGTCTTCAGTTCTCTCTACCGTGCTATTTCTACCTTTCCTGTATTTGCCTCTCTCCTACACCATCTTGGTAAGAGTTCGCATTTGGGTTAGTTCATCTTATTTTATGAACTCAAAGAAATGCATATATTTTTTAAATATATTATATTATTTATATTATAAAATAAATTTATGATTATATTATATATATTTAATATTTGTTAATTATTCTTACTGCAAATATTTTATGATTAAAATTATTAATCATGTTTATTACTAAGGTTATTAATACTATAATGCCTATGCTAATTACTAAATTGGATGCTTCTACATTATCCGATATGAATTAACTGATGATAATTATTTTAGAATGCAAAAAAATGAAGGGAAGAATTTTTAAGTAATTTTGCGCCATTTGAATGCAGTAATCGAGAAAAAAGGTCGTAGATTGCAAAAAATTAATATTTTTTAACAAAAGCAATTTATACGTCTATAATATAATAAAAAAATTATCGCACTTGAAGTGCAAGTTATTACATCACTTTTATATTTTTCATTTCACTATACGAAACAATATAGTATTATTTCCTAACTAAAATAGTTACAGAAAAATATTTTATATCATAAATGATACTGGATAAATACTATCCATATAAATGTACCATCCATAAATAAAATAAAAGAAGAATATTACAATTTTAAAAAGTTTCACCCTATAGAGTATATTTAAAATGTCTTATACAAAATTTCAAATCAGTAATTTTACAATAGTTTTATTCCTGAAAAATGAGTAATCATAAAATATTAATTATATC
The DNA here is from genome assembly GCA_030522565.1 of Ceratosolen corneri. Lineage (NCBI taxonomy): Eukaryota > Metazoa > Arthropoda > Insecta > Hymenoptera > Agaonidae > Ceratosolen > Ceratosolen corneri. The sequence goes on along the minus strand of JAPYYT010001714.1, from coordinate 20,877 downwards.
AATAAATAAAAAAAATAATGTATTTTTCATATGTTACTTTTATATACTGTACCTTATATAAAATTAAATATAGTTGTTCGGGAACTAACCCTATGCTGAACCCTCCCAAAATAGTATGAAGGAGAGGCCGATAGTAGAAAGAGAGATAGCAGGGAGACAGTAAAGAAATGCAGTCGCAGAAGTCGAATATAATACTGTAAAACAGTGTTTGTTCAAAAGAGATAAAAAAATATAATGCAGTCTCTGCTTTGAGTTATGTTCCTCGCGGTTGCAATATTTAGACGTAAATTGAATACCACTAAGTTTGGATTGGTTCTATTAATTGTTTATTATGTTATTTATTCTAATGCTCGGTATTAATTATAAATGAGTATACTGGTCTTTACTTTATTAAGTAATTGCTATGGTGTTAGACCTGTTTGTCTTATTGTATATATAATTACTTACTGGGATATGGTAATTGACTGTCGGCGCATGCAACGTTCAATTATACATTAAACAGCCGCCGTTCAGTAGTGTATGTGTTAATTGCTACTTGCTTATTTCGCTCTTCATCTTTTATTTTCCTCGGTGGAATCCAAGTTGGTGTCAAATGTAGCGTTGAGTCATAAATTGAATACCTCGTAGCCCTGATCTAGTTGAGGAGAGGCGGCAACGGGATAAGGTCGAATACAGCATTCAGTCGCGAAGTTTGCAGGACCATAAGTTTCTTTATGTAACTTTTTTCATTTAAATTGAATTTCTTTATTGATTTAAGATATATTTTCAATTTAGAGACTATTTTAGGGAGGTTTGAACCTCGAGATATTTGTGAGTCGTAACGCGCATACATTCTTTTTTTAATATCTTTACCCCTTTCTTTGAATATAGATGGTCATATTACATTTCTTTCAAGAGTAGGAAGTTGTGGAGTCAATGAAGTGGTGTTTGCGCTTCGAGCTGGCGCGCTGTGGCTTAAGCTATTGCGCCGACGGTTCAAAGCGTCGTCTGTTTTACACTTTTCACGTTTGAATCGATACGTAATTAAAATAGCACGATGTTTGACAAATGCATGGGGCTTCTTAGAATGATTTATTCGTTAAATTTATTTGGCTCGTAGTTTTTGTATAATTTTAATGCAATACATGTGATGGTCATAGTGGCTATTGTAGAACTTTCGAGGTGCTATCCGGAGAAAATTCAACCGTTACAGTCATTAACAAGGAAAAGATGACGTGATATATACTACAATTATATTCATATGACAATCACAAATAAAATATTCAAAAATAAAATTCAAACAAAACGGTATTATCTAGAGACAATCGAGGTTCCATCGGAAAACCTAACAAATATAATAGATTATTGTAAAGATGATAAATTTATTACTATAATTTAATTTTTTTATTAAATTATAATTTTATTGTTGTAGCAACTTCATATTAATGCAATTAAATAGATATAGATATATTAATAATAATTTAGCTTTAACATTTATTATTTACATATAATAAATATACCTTATTTAAAATATGTAATATTCAAATTATTAATGCGTAACATTTTTCTATTAATATTGCAATATAAAATCTAAATGAAATAAAAAACTAAATTTATATTTTAATGATTTTATTTTGTTAACATTTATTTACTGCCAAATACAAGTATTTTTTTATTAAATATTTTCAATGTAAAGTAACTTAAGATATATTTGTAAAATGTATCATAATTTATAAATAATTTAAATTATTTCTTTACAGATGAATGAAAAGTATGCTGTACGAACGTATTTGAAGAGATCTATTGATACAGAAAGTGAAGGTTTGGTTAAAATTTTAAAAATATTAACATGTAATATACAATTCAATATTTTTTAAGAATTTTGAATTTTTAATATAAAGCTTAATTATATTAAAAATAAATCTTAAAAAATCAATAATTTTTCTAATGATTTTTTAAATATATACAATTCTATATAATACAAATAAATGATTTAATATTGAAATAACTTTTTCAAATAAAAAACATTTTATTTTATTTTATTCTTATACTGTAATATAAATTGCAAACAAAATTTTTTCACATTTAACAAAATTTCGTTACTCATTGTGTCATCAGTTGTAGTTTTCGTGCATGTATCAATTCATATAATTTTTATCAAGAATACTTTCTTAGTACATTTTAGAGATTTAGATAATTAAGGTCACGCAATTTATGATCTCTCAAACACAATTATATTTTTTATTGTAGGTTTGAATGTAATCTAAATTATCATGATTAAACTATCATTGCTGTCATGATACCATTATAAACCTTTTTTTTTATTCAGTATCAGTTCTCTATCAATGACATTTTTACTTAATCTCCATGACTTTATTCTTCTGTTTGAATTCTGTTAAATTATCTTTTTTTAACTATTCCGCTTATATTTATTTTTTTAATATTGTAAAATGTCCATATACATTTCAGCGATTTTTCTTTTTAACAAAGTCGTTAATTTAAGTTTCAAATAAATTAATAATTAAAAATTTTTTAATTTTAATTTTTTACCTGTAAATAATTTATTGCATATATTTATATTCTTAAATATATATATACACGGAACTTTCAGATTATTATTTTGTCAAACTATTTTGTTTATTTTGTTCCTATTATTTCTACATTTCATTTTAACCCTCCACTAGAGATATACTGACTATTAAATGTAGATAAAGCATTTTTTAATAATTATTGTTATACAGAAATAAAAAAAAAATTATTTGAAGTTTTTAAAAATGTATTGAAGCTGTCTACTGTATTCATACAAATAAAATAGGTATCTGAGTTATATAATTATTGCAATAAAAATATTAATGTAATTCAAATAATTAATTTCTTTCCAAAATAATTACAAAAATTTACTTATATTTTCATGTATTGGTTTATAATTTAAATATTTAAAATAAAATATAAAATATTTTCGTATTATTGAAATCAATTGATTATACTGTTTTAAATGATATTTTTCTCTTCGTAGATTTACCTAATGTGAAAAAAAAACATAAAAATCCTCAACCCAAAAATGCAGTATGTACTTTAAATGAATTAAAAACAGGAGCTATATATAAAGTTATTTCACAAACTGGTCCCACTCATGCTCCAATATTTACTATTGCTGTGCAACTTGATGGGCAAATCTATGAAGGCAGAGGTCGTACGAAGAAAATGGCAAAGCATGCTGCAGCGGAGCTTGCGTTAAGAAATATTGTTCAATTTAGAAATGCAACCGAGGTGCACCATGTAATGAATTCATTCCCATCTGGTATTTCTGTAGAACCTGACTTTACTAATGATATCACAGAAGGAGATCTTATAAATACATTTAAAACGTTACCTCAAGAACCGAAAAGTACAAATAAATTTTTAGATAAAGGTCCGGTAGCTCTAATTAATGAATTATATCCAGGAGTTATATACAAATGTGTATCTGATGCAGGTGAAAGCTATGCTAAATTTACTGTTGCTGTTACAATAGATGGAGAAATATTTGAAGGAACTGGACCGAGTAAAAAATTGGCAAAAGCAGCTGCAAGTAAAGCAGCACTTGCAAAATTGCGAAATGTTCATAGTTCTTCTTTTTATACGCCAGTTCCAGTTAAAGTAATATCTAATGTAACTAATCTTGGTAATTGGCAAGAACAAATGAGTTTGTCGCAAACTCTGGCTGATAAAATAGGAAAATTAGTAAACCAAAAATTTTTAGAATTAATGCAAAATAAACCTCAACATGCAAGACGTAAAGTTTTAGCTGGTATTGTTCAGACTAAAGGAATAGAAGCAGAATTAATATGTGTTGCTACTGGTGAGAAATTTTCTTTTAATTTATATATAATATCATTATATACATATAAATATATGATAAAGATATGATATTATAACTTTGAAAATAAATAACTATGAATTTGTATTTTTAAATTGCTTTAATGATAAGGTATATGCATTTTATTATTATTTTGTTAAAGTTACTCAAATTAAATTTATTATTTATAATATATTTTAAATCACATAAAAATTTTATTGTAGGATTTAATAACAAATATATTTGACATTTTAATAAATTTTATAATAGTGTACAAACTAGATATAATGTATTAATAAATAAAATAATAATACATCAAAATAAAGAGTTTGTTTTAAAATTAAATTTTTTAAGCATTAATTATTTTTAATAAAATTTCCTAAAAATACATTTATAATCTAAATTAGGAAACAATATTTTCTCTTTATGAAAAGAAAGTGAGAATAAAGAATATTTTTAAAAATTTCATCATTGCAATAAATATACGAAATTTAGAAGTTCTATAATTATTATCTTCAATGTATTTAATATATGACAACAAACTGATGTAGGAATGTAATTTTTAAATTTTAATAATATATGTAATAATAGAAAATATATAATTTCAACAATTATAAGATTCATTGTGAATTTTTATTTCTACTAATATGATAGAGAAAAATAAAATATTAACTATCAATAATTTAAAAGTATAAGGTTAATGTAATTATATAAATTAAGAAGGTGCAGATACAGCATTAAATAGAGATAATTAAAATTATTAATACATTAAAACATTTGATTTTAAATAAAAGTTAGAAATAAAGATAAAAGATTAGGACTCTAAAATCTATTTGTTATAATTAATTGAGCATTATTCTTTATTTATTATAAAAGTATTATAAATTAAAGAATTTGATATATCTATTTTTGGTAATAATATTGCGACATAGTTATAATAATTATCGAATTTCTAACAATGAACAAAAAAATTATAAAGGAAAATGAAAAAACAAAAATACAGATTCAAAGACAGTTTTAGAATTTCTATAAACAAAATTACATTTACTAAAGATGAAAATTAAAAAAATATTTTTAATATATAGTATATTGTTGGTCTTTGATTATTTTATTGTAACTATTTTTATTAAATTACGTTATTTAAACTCTGTTAAACGTGAGATAATATTATTTACCTATTTATGGAATATGCTTAAGAAAAATTTTAATATACATGACGTTCATGAATTAAGTTGTAAGGATTCTCTATTGATTAATAAGCAAAAGATTATATATGAAATAAATTAAAAAATAATTATTGTAACAAAATATTTAAATATATGTTTTACCTATTTTAATTTCAATTTTATAAGAATTTAACATTTTTTTTATTATTTACTGTAACTGTAAAATATTTTAAATAGATTTGCTAAAAGTTAAGAATATTTGTATTACAAAGTATCATTGTATTTATCTATTAATTGAATCATTTGTTAGTTTATAAATTATCTTAGAAATAATTCTCATATGTGAAAAACATACATCAAAATATTCATATCCAATTTTTAATATCGTATGAAAATAATAAATACGCGTATACAATTATACGTATAATTTTTAATATACGTACAGGCATTAAATAATTTTTAATTATCTATAAATCTTGATGAAAGTATTTAAATTTACGACATTAATTTGTTAAACATTTTAATGTTAATTTTATAATTAATTAATAGTATAAGTAATTAATTTATAAGTAATTAAAAATACATTTTATTTCATAATTATTTTATTTGTATGTTATAAATTTAAAAACAAATTAAGATTGAGCATGCATTCAACAATAGGAATTTTACTTTTTATTACTACATTAATATAAATTCAAGAACTATTGATTAGTTTTTTTAGTTAATATTTATATTAATATACTTATATTGATATACTGTTGTTTTGTTAATATACTTTATACAATATTAAATAAATTATACATTATTACAAATTTAGTTTTTTAATTTAGAATTTTAAATACATCTTGCAATATTAAAAATGTAATTTGCATTTTAAGGTAAATAAATTAAAAAATTTAATTATTCGATAATTTGAAATTAATATATATAGTTTTTTTTATAATATCGTAATTTGTAGTGTTATTGTACGTTATCAAATTTTAAAAACTAAATTCTTATATTAATAGATGTTAACCGATCATTCATCATAGAATAATATTCAAAAAATTGTAATTAAAATTAATTAACAATAATTAAAAATTAATTTATGATGTTGCATTAACATACGGAAAAAACTTGCAATGTTATAATCTTGAAGTTGGACGATTCTATCAGAAATAACTGTTAATAGAACATGACTTGTGACTCAAGTATCAAAAAATAATAATAAAGCAGAATAAATTATCCTAACAACTTGTCTATTAAATAATAGTAGTTTGCATATGTTGGTAGACAAAATTTCAACAATTGATGTATGGGAAATATGCTAATATAATAAAATTTTACTCTAAAAAAAAATCATTATTGATTTGTAAATAGAAAAATAAAGATATAAAATTACATATAAAATGGGAAACTGCTATAGTAAAAACGATGTATATAGAGTATAACTAGAAGTTATGTTACAAAAAATGTGAAGGAGAACATGGTGATTTAAATTTATAACGATATTACGTTGAATAGCTTATGAAATATACAGTTAGAACACGTAATTCTGTAAATTTCAGTAATGATAAAAAAATATTTCGTTGCGCTATGCAAATAAAATATATTTCTATATATCCGATAACGTACAATTCTACCTACATTTCGATTCCATAGCTTTTTATTAATTGTCAATAAACAAATTCTGTACGTTTGTCAACTATATAGAGCGAATTTGAATTGTAACTTATGTAATAATTAGGGTGATGTGGAATTTAAATAAAAATACTAAATATTCGTATTGCCAGGCGCTTTTCGCATTATCGACGATATAAAATTACATTGTACACAGGTAACTTATAAAACTGTAATTCTCATTTTGAAGTAAATTTGTTTACATTTACCTTAAATCAAAAATTCGAATGACTTGGATTTTATTTATTCTTAAATAATAAATTTTACATAAAAAACTATTTTTAATTTATTATTTTAGGAACAAAATGTGTATCTGGAGAACATTTAAGTGTAAGTGGTAGAGCTCTTAATGATTGTCATGCTGAAGTAATTGCAAGGCGATGTTTATGTGAATATTTATACAAACAATTAGAATTATACACAGTAAATCAAGAACAAGATTCTATTCTAGAAGTTGGAAGAAATGGTTATAAACTTAAAAAAGGTATCCAATTTCACCTTTATATAAATACAGCACCTTGTGGAGATGCCAGAATTTTTTCTCCACATGAAGATAATGATTCTATTGATAAACACCCAAATAGAAGAGCTCGAGGTCAGTTAAGAACTAAAATTGAATCAGGTGAAGGCACTATTCCAGTTAAAAGTAGCGAAGGTATCCAAACGTGGGATGGAGTTCTAATGGTAAGGAAATTTTTATTTTTTTTTTAGTAAAAATTAAGTTAAAAATGAAATTTTATTATTATTTACGAACAGTCAAACAGTATTTACATTTACACTATAATATTTCTTTTAATATTCAATTTATAAAATTATGACTTCATTAAGTATAACTTTAAATAAAATTATATTTTATTTATGATTAATTACAAACATAAATAAAAAATTGTTTATAAAATTTCCAAAACACAAATATTTTAATTAAATTTAATATTATTTATTATATAATTTATTTATATAAATTATCTAGTGCTACTTTTTATAAATTTGTTGATAATTTGGATATGAATTATCTTTAAAAAATTCCTAAAAATCATTACTATATATTATTAAACTAGTCTTGTATATAATTTAATAAAATAATATTTGATATATTCATAATGTTATAATTAAAGAAAAAATTGCAGATATTTTGTTTTTAATACAAATTTAATAATATAATTTCGTTACAGGAATATGCAAATATTAATACAATACAATTTATAATAATTATATTTTTTAAATTTTAAATAATTACAAATAATTTATTATTAAAATTAATGTATATATAGTGAATAATTAATTTAAATTAATCATAATTTATATCATAAGAAATTAAGTACTATCACTATCACTACTGATTTATGTGGATAGTATATAATTTAAATCCATGGTCATCCAAGTAAAGCAAGAGTATTTTAATGAAGCAGAAGTTAATCTATGTCTAAGTATAAATTTATCACTACTTTTATATACATTCTTGTTCTTTTTCACAGATTTGCTTGCTTTGAACCAGTTTGTGAAATATTATTTTGATATTGTATATTTTACCAAAAAATGTTACAATTTTTTTAATGAAGATTTTAAAAAGCATTTGATTTGTATAATTTATTTTATCCAGTTTCAATTTATAAATAAAGAAATTAAAGAAAGTTATATAAAAAAAAACAGTAATAAATAATGATCAATATTAATAACAGCAAGCAATTAACAGAATAGTCAAATAAAAAGATTTCAATACTATAAATGAGGAAAAAATAAATAGAAGCAAGAAAAATGATGTAAATGAGCAAATAATGAAAAAATAATATTCGTTTAAAAACAAACAAGTAAGAAAACTATAAATGGTTATTACTGTGATAAAAAAAGTAGTAGGTAATGAGCACCAAAAAAAAATGACAAAAGCTATATAAATATATAAGAATGTATATTTGAAAGATAGAGTATAAAGAGTAAAATTCAATAATATAAAAAATATATAAAAAATTATATTAGAAAGCTGGAGTATAAAGAGTAAATTAAAAATTATTTAAAACTCAAGGGTTAAAATAAAAGTTAAAGAAATTACAAAAATCAAATAAATAAAGAGGAAAAATTAAAAGGCTTAGAATAGATGTATTAATGAAGATAAGAGTACATTTGGAAATGAGGAAAAAGAGACAAGCATTAAATAGTCTTAAATGTAGAAAAATGTAATGTACTTAATAAAACATATGGAATAAACCGAAAAATTAAATACACAAGTATTGACAAAAATATGGTATTAGCATATTAGGTATATAGATTATTTAAACAAGAAATACATGTAAATACAAAGAATTAAAGAAAGGCAGATTCAAGAAGAATGTCAATAAACGATTTTAAAATAAGAGTTGAAAAAAGTTTTAATAGAGGGAGGGAAATTATTTACAAACAAGAATAAGTAATATAACAATGTAAGAATAATAGAAAGTATTAATGAATAGTAAATGCATATGTAAAAAGGAAGAAAAGATAAATTACGATTAATATATATATATATATATATATATATATATATATTATTTATAATATAACTTTGAATAAATAAAAAGACATATTGAAATTCGTAAACACATTTCATATTTAAGTTTATTACATTAACTAAAATCTAGATTTAAGAAAAGAATTGTATAAAAATAAAAAGTGGATTAGCTAAATAAATTAAATTAATATTGCTATAGTAAAAGGGAGATAAAAATAATAATTGGAATTAGAAAATTTCTTCAAATACATCAAATGAATAGAAAAATAAATAGAATAGAAACATAATGCAATGAATTATATATTAAATGTGTCAAATGAATAGAATAATAAATGGAATAGAAACATAATGCAATGAATTATATATTAAATGTGCCAATAAAAGTGAAAAGTATATTATATCAGAAATATAGAGATAACAAAATACATAAGAGGGGTTTTAAAAGTAATAAGTGTGATAGATAATATACTAATATAATATAATAAAAGAAAAAGTAAATCGTAAATATTTGAAGTATAATGAAATTTAAAAAAATCTACATATCTAAAAGAAAATAAAGCAATATAATAATTTGATGTTAAGACATGAATGTATCAAAATCATAATGATAAAGAAGAAAGAGACCATATTAGAAAAGTGTAAATAAACTGTCATCTGCAAAATAAAATAAGTTTTATTTTATTGAGAGATTGAATTCAAAGTTATAAATATTATATCCACAAAAAGATAATGGAATAATTGAAACTAAAACCTCATATTCAAATAGAAATAAGCAAAGTTTTGAGAAAATAGCATAATAACAAAATTAAACTTTAAATAATAACATATAGAATAAAAGTGGGAAATAGTTAAATTCAGTTTTATTATATGATAAAGGTAAATGTATAAATGTATAGAACTTTTTTCAAAATCAAAAGCTTTGAAAGTTTGAAAAACTTGCAATCCATATATAGTATGAATACATGTAATATACTTATTTTTTAAATTATGATTATTTTTACTTGTAGCTACTCTAATTCAATAGGTTTATAATGATAAATTTATCATTATAAGGCAAACTGAAAATTAGATACATAAATTTCACCTTCATAATTATTAAATAGATTAACTCGGTTATAAGATTATACTGTTCATTTATTATTTTATATAGATTGATAAAAATGTAATCATAGAAATTCTTCAAAAAAATTGTAATAAATATGTAATTAAAGGTAGTCTTTAATTAGGAATCACAAATGCAACTTCTTAAAGATTACTAAAACCACTAGTAAAATAAATAATATCAATAACAATTAAGTTATTTTCAAGTTATTTTTATTTACCATAAATATATGTTCTCTACTATTATATGCAATAAATACAAAATCCGTTATTAAATATTTGGTATTTGAGTTCTTTTAATTACAGACATAACCGTAATACCTTAAGAAAATGTTTTTACAATGTGTTTAATGGTATAAAATGAATGACTGAAATTTGTTCGCGTTTACAAATTCATTGTTATTTACATATTAACAACTTGCTGCTATTTTTTAATCGATTTAATTTCAAAACTAAAATTAAATTTTAAAACTAAAAGAATATAGCTGATTACAATACGTGTTATACAGTAAGAATAGGGAACATAATATGTATTGAAAAAAAATTAAGAATAATTTTTCTATTTCACAGAAAAATATTAAAGAAATGAAACAATATTTTATCCATATTTTAAATGTTCATTTAATATAAAAATAAGAGGACATGACAAGTTTTATTAATTTTGCTAATTTATTATTTGTTAGTTGTATTAATAATAAAATATACTGGTTTAAACAGTATAATGAAAATTATAAAGTTGATTCATATAATTAATAGATGGAATTATTTAAATTAATAAAAAAAAAAACTAATGAGTTAAATGTAATAAAAACTAAGTATTTTAACGAATGTTACAAAAGAAATATATTTTAATAAATCTTCTCAAAATGAGAAACTAAATATCTATAGGATAGTCCTAACTCTGGTATATCCAGTTAAAGATAAAAAAATTGAAAATGCAGCATCAATAATGTATTATACAATATAATTAATTTAAAAGTTTATTTAAGTTTTAAAGACTAATCATAAATATATTATTTTGTTGAACATTGATAAAGTCGTTTACAATTTTTTTTATTACAATTTATTTCAAATTTTAGAAATTAATAAATAATGCATAGTCTAAAGAAATGTTTAATGAACATTTTTGTAAGAAAAAAAATGTTTATAATATAAATATTAAAAATAAAATCAAGTAGTTTATAGACTGATGAAACAAGATACATTTTTTAATAATATTTCTAGTATATACACATAAATTTTTAATGAAAGTGATTTAAGTTACGTTTATTGTGTTTAAAATTTAATATGCAAAGAATATAAAATTATTATTAAAATGACTATAACTCATCTATTATAAAATCATTTGTATTTATTTGATATTGATTTTATTTATAGTATTTTCAACGAAGGGCTTATTCATTTTAATAATTCTAGTGTTACATATTATGTATCATTACATAGCAAACATTGACTATGTGCATATTATTAAAATGTTGTGCATGCAACTTTCTTACAATGAATTAAAATTATGAAAAATCCATATCAAGAGAACTTTTAATTATTGTTCTCTGTTATTTGAATTTAATAATTAAACTGTAATTTAGATAATCAATATATTTTTACGATATGTAAAATTGGCGAATCAATTGAAGTCATTTACTTTATTTTTCAATGTGTCGAACTTAATATTATATTTCACAAAAATCTTTATTTTTTAGATAGAAATTGATTTTTTATTTTAATTGTGTGCTACATAAAACTTCAAAAATTATGAATACCTATTTCTTTTAATTTTAATACGAGAACAAAACAGTCACACATGCAAATCACGATATTATTTTATAACATAATTTATTAAAAGCATGTGTCAATGTAATATGTCTTACATTAAATTTAATAAAAACTTATATAAAATTTGTTAATCAGTTAATTATTGTTAATAATATATCTATTCATTCAAAATTTATTTATAATGATTGTACATATTTACATTAAGTATGATCAGTATAAGAAGTACGAGTCTCAAATATTAATACAAACGATTGTGTAAAATCCATAAAATTGTCTAAATTGCTTTTCTTTATATTCAGTATATTAATTTTATTTTATATATTCCATAATGAATTTTATCCTTGATAATATAAAACAACTTTATTAATTGTATTTGTAAATTATAATATATTATTTTTTAAATTCAGTATTTAAATAACTTTTCTATTAAATATGTTAAAAATATTCACAAAGTACCATTACAATTTTTATTCAATTTTTATTTATTAATTCATTATAATCCCAATATGAATTTTGCTATTGTATTAACAAAATTTTCATAAAAAATTAAGTATTAATTATTTATATTTTTTATATTCTAAATTTATCTGTTAACTTATTCATAAATTCCGAATATAAATAATACATAATTGATATTTAATATTAATTATAATTATTATCGCATTTTACATATAAATACATTAGTACATGTTTTATCAGTAAGTAAAAAAGTTAAATTCTTACAATTACTTATTAATGTTCTTTTAAAAGAAGTCAATGTGATTTTGGGAAAAAATATATCCTGCTTAATAATTGTACCTATTTAAATTATTAACTATATTTAATATTAGAAGATTAAAAGACCTTAAATAATTTAATTTCATTAATTCACTTTTGGATAGTTAACACAATTTATCAAGTACTTCAATATTTATGATTAAAATTTAGATAAAAATATATATTACAGTAACTTTTTTGGATTTTGTTTTTTATTATATATAAATATTCTATCATTATTTTAACGTATACTTAATAATTTAAAAACTAATAATAAATTAAATAAATCGAATACATCGAAAAATATAATAGATAGAGAAAAGTAAACAACCTATTAACAATTAATAGCACAAAGTAAAAAATTAATTTAAAAACTCTTTAAATATACTTGAAAAAATTAAGTGAAGATGGTTATATTCGGATAGAATAAAAGGCGAATTTTTTTCATTTAATTTTTATGATTATGAGATTTATAAATACTTTAAGCTATAATTTGTACCAATAAAAAATATGATACATCTTATTATTATAATTTAAATAATATATAATTTTTTATACCATACTTTTAGCGCTAACTTTGTTTTGGAAATATATATATGTACATTATATTTTGAAAAATAAATATATTATGGAAATTACGAAAAAAATAAAGTGATAAAAGAATTATCGTTTAATGTAATTTAAAAAATTAAAATAGATCGAAAAGGTATTTGCACATTTGAAAATTATCGACTCGCTTTAAAGTATATTGGATTGATTATTTTAATTATTCAATAATCAATTTTCAAGAATGAGGCACTTATTATTATTTTAATTATCAACTTTCATAAATAAAAAATTTTAATTTTTAATTTTATATTGGATCGGCTAAGTTCAATTAAAAAATCATTATTAGATTGATATCATTCTTCATGTTATCCGTTATTATATTTAATTTTTTCGTAATTTTAGAATTTTTGTCACCATACGTGGAAAATAAAAAGCATTTACTCCATACTCGGAAGTGAACAATAACTGCAAAATCAATATCTAATTGATTATTTTGGATAACTAACTGGACAATATAAAGGTAATTGATATTCGATTCATTGATAAAATTAAATTTTTTATTTTATATATTTATGGTATTCACATATATAAAACACCCATGGAAATAAATCGTTCAATTAATAATTTAAAAAGTGAAATTGTTAATAACTGTACTAATCATTTTTTTATACTTAAGTTTATAATTTTATCTTGTATTTACGAAAATTAAATGTAATTAGTTAAATATAGATGGAAATTGGTACATGATTTATACTAAAAACTAAACTGATTATTATAGAATATTTTAATTAACAAGTTTTTGTTTGTATCTTATATGAAGTTTTATTTTATTTTTTTAAATATTAAAAGAAATTATTTTAAATTAAATTAATTACGAATTGAAAATTCAATTATGTAACAATAAATAGTAATATCTTTTTACGTAGAATCTATTATTTATTGAAAAAATATAATTTAGTCATTATTTTATTGTGTAATTTTTTTAAAATATTTACTATATTCATTATAATATTGCAACATTTAAGACGATTAATTTTACGTATATTTTCAGGAGTTTGATAATATATAAATACAATATAATAAATCTACAATCTAATGTTAATCAATATTTTTAAACACATTGAAAAGTAAAATATTGTATATTGACCATAGCATAGGAATAATATAACTGGTTTAATTCTTGGAGATATTTCTATATTTTTATTTAGATTTCTCATACTATCTACTTTATATACAATTAGATATATATATTAAAATTATTATTTTATGTTTTATATAATGCATCTTTTTTTTAAATGTATTTGTATTTTTTGTATACTACATTTGCTAATCTAAATTTATTTCTGAATATATTATTGAAAATATACCAAAAAGTTAAAATTAAATTAAAATCTATTTTATTAATTTAATTGATAAACTTTATTTTATAAAATATCTTAAAATATGTGATATGTATGAAAAGAAATGTGTGTGTATGTGTATAAATATATTGCAAAAAATTATTTTACATATATTATAACCATTAATTATAAAATTCGTTTAAACTTATTTATTATAAAATCTTCTTAATTTTGGTCTGATTCGATTTTATTCTTAAATCGAATATACTTGGTAACTATGTTAAATTATTTTTTGATAATATACTATTTCATAATCATACTATATAATAATTGTATAGGTCACAAATTATCAGATATATAGGAAAATAGAATTTTTCCCTTCTTTTATTGTTTGTAATAAAATTACAAAATACTATAAGCCTAAATAACTATAATTTGTCCATATGTATTATTTAAAGTTGAAAATTCGAACATAATCTTAGCATAAACAATTTTGATATTATAATATAATATTATATTATATTATATATTATAGTATATATATATATAGTATAATATAATATAATATAATATTATATTATACATTATAGTATATATATTCTATCAATATATATATTGGGATTTAAAAATTGAAATAAAATCATTGCGTGCAAAATTTGAAATGCATTTATGAAAAATAATTGCAAACATAAACTATATATGAATTCATATAGTTCAGCTTTTTTTAATTATAAGATTATTTTATGTTCAAATTATGTTTAGATTTTTAAATTGTATTTAGTACTACTATCTTAATAATAATTATACTTTATAATTCAGTAATTATATATTGGTAATTAATATATTTCAAAACTGTATGAACTTTGCAGATAATATATTTATAAATATGACATATACATTATTATTATTATTATGCAATCACTATGCTATTATGCAATTAAAATATAGGTTTAAGAAAAATGGATTTGATAAAAATTAATACAAATAATTGTGTACAATCCATAAAATGGTCTAAATTGCTTTTCTTTAAATTCAGTATTTAAATAACTTGAATCACTGATAAAAATTGATACGTAATAATATTTTATAGAAAAATAAAGACCAATATTCATTACTATTATTTATATTAATATAATTTTGATTATGTCAAAATATTTGATTCATTTCATATTTTATGGTCCATTTTTGCATTAGAATTTTTCGATTAACTTTTACATGGATATTAACTTAATTATTTATGTCACTTTATTAATTTACGATGTACTTTACAATTTTAGACAAAATATGAAATATATTATAAAAATAATAAATTTTATCTTTGTATATAATTTTAATCTGTTAAAAGCATAAATATCAATCAATATAAAAGTTACTTCAGAACTAACATAAAATTAGATAAAAGTGACTGATTTTATTTGTTATATTACTAAAGAATAATATTGAGGTTTTAATAGACAAATATATTTTAATGTTATATTCTAGATTATATGCATACATTATCATTAAAAATGTAACAGAAGATTATAATTTTCCAATATCTATCAAATATAAAATAAAAGTTTGTAGTTGAAAGAACTTGTATTTAAAGCAAGATTAAAATATTAAATCTCATTCTTGATGTTAACCATAATTATAATTTTAATATTCAAAAATACTTGTTTTATAATTCTTATAATTGTTTTTAATTAGTTAAATATAGCTGTAATTATAAAAAAGTCAATAGTTTCTTATTGATTTAATTTAGTTTAAGCAAATTATCACATTGTAAAAAGGAATTCAAGAATCCTCAATATGACAACATTTCTGATAAGATCTATTGTATATTTTTAATTTGAGACTTGATTTTGGTAGTGTTGGATAATTTTGAGTTGAAGAAGTCTAAAATGTGCTGTATGATCACATGATAAATGAAATATACATCAAAAGGGCTTACATTTGATTTAACTTTCTATAGATACATTTTATTTATTATGAAATATTTTAAAAAATGATTATTTTTACTCTAATTTGAGTAAAACCAACTTTATTCATAAGTTGTTGACATTTTTATTAATAACATATATTAAAAATTAGGAATACAAATTTAATATTTAATGTATAATGAAATAATTCACAATAAAAATAAAATGTTTATTTATATTAAAAATATTTTTCAAATTATAAAAATACTCAATTGAAAGATCCATCTTAATTTTAATATATAATGAATTATTATTAATTATTTTATTTTTCAAATAAAATTTTTTTTGCTTATAATAAAGAATTAAATTTCCTTTTTTTTATAATATATCATATTTTTAGAAAAACATTTCTTGTTTCCTTATATTCAGTTAATATAAGCAATGAAAAGAAAAAATTTAGTTCTTTTATCTTTTTTAAGAATAATATAATAAAAACTACCAATACATATTTTAGGAAATAATATAATAAAGGCATTTTGAATATTTTAAAACTAATCTTATTTAATTGATTTTAATAGTTTTCATGTAATCCTTATAAAATAAATTATGATTATTAACTTGGCAAAATGTAATTCTGATGAAATAATAAACTGTATCTAATAAACGCGATTAAATAAAACTGGTAAGATGGAAAAATAAAGTAACGACTATATAGTGAAGAATACAGTATTTTACTTATACTTGCTACTATTATATAATACATATGATTTTTATATGAACCACTTACATATTAGTCTTAATACATCTGCAGTTTTAAATTAGATTTCTGTTAAATTACAAGTATAAAATTGACTACAACATATTGTAAATCTCAAAAAATATTTTTCTAATTTAATATTATTTATAAATCAATATTATAAAAATAAGTAACTCTCTCTTTTAATAACAGGGACAGAGGCTATTAACAATGTCATGTTCAGATAAAATTGCACGATGGAATGTCTTAGGCATTCAAGGTGCATTACTTAGTCATTTCATTGAACCTATATATATTCACAGTATTGTTCTTGGAAGCTTATTAAATCCAAGTCATATGTATAGAGCTGTTTGCGGACGTATAGAAAATACTATACAAGGCTTACCTCCTCCATATAAACTTAATAAACCTCTTATGAGTTTAATTACATCATCTGAGGTTAGGCAACCCGGAAAAGCACCGAATTACAGTGTCAATTGGACGATTGGTTAGTTTATATTTAATTTTATTTTTTAGAAAGTTGTATATATGTGTATATTGAATCATCAGTATTACAGTAATGCTTAAAAATAAATATCACAAAATGTTGTTTATCTACAATATTATAAATTATAATTTTTGGCTATGATTTTCTAAATTAATAGTACTGAGCATATTATAAACTACATTAAAAATTATAATTGAAAAATCTGTAATTTTCAATTCTTAATTGCAATACTTTAAATTCACGTATATCTAAATTTTAATATTTTTTAAATTTATATTTAAAATTTATTTTATTAACCATATGATATAAGGTTTCAATAAATTATATTAAATTTCACCTAGTTTGTTTTAAATATAGTGTAAGCTAAGTATAAAATAATTAAAGCAAAATATAGAACTGAAAAAATAAAAAATGAATTGAATGTTTTCAATACATTCTTGACAAATTGCATAAAAAAAAACTTATAGTAATTTAGTATTAACATTGAATACAAGATTTTTTATTTTTCAGTTCTATATTTAACTTTAATTATCTTATGAGTGTAAACTATAATTTAAATTAAATTTTTAATAAAAAATTATTAAAACATAATTAGTTATTAATATTGTGCATTTAACAGTATGTGAATCTAATTCTTAGATGTATTAAATTAATATTAAATGTATTTATATGATTTAGGTTGAAATTAATATAATGTAGTATAATTATGAACTTATTTCTTTTAAGTAGTTTTCATATGTTGTTTCTTAGTTCAATTTATGATTAATAAAAAGTACTGACAATGTTATTCTTGCTCAAACTTGAAATTGATTCAAAATAATTAAATTATATAAATAATGGTTATTTAGACATTGTAATTCTTATAATCTGAAAATATTTTAAATAATAAGAATAATAATATTTTAAATAACAAGATGGATATTATAGACAAGTATGATAATACAAATGAAGCAACTCAATGTGCCCCATTTTAATCTTTGTAGTTAAATTGGCAGTTTTTATTATTCATATTCTACTCTATGCCAGTTTAATCAGATTCTCCAAAAGTTTAAATAAATTCTTAAATAAAATATGTAATTCTCTGTAATCTGGGAAATCAATAGTATTATGATTTGATTAAAAAATAATTTATTTTAATAGATAATATAGTTAAATAAGTTAAAATTAGCCTTAAATGGAGATATCTAAGTAGCTTACTTTATCAGACTGCTTGAGATCATTTGAATCTAGGCAAAATAATTATTGTAATGTCATAAATCTTTGATTTACTGATAATTTTTATAAATTAGCCGACTCAGATATTCTGTCATATGATAGAAACACTACATATGTTTCAAAGACAGAAAAAGGAGAATAATCTAATGAATAACAATTGATATAGAATAAAAATTTTAATTAATAGAATGTAGTTTCAATATACATTTTTATAGATTTTGGTTCAAAACGATTATTACGATTTTAATGAAGACTACCGTACTTTATATTTTTTAGTACGAATATTCGAAAAATTGTTAGTGTTTGGTTTATTGGAATAAATTTTACGTGAAAATTGCTTATCGGAAGGAGTGACGAAAATATGTACTACGTTTGAAATGTATTTATGTAAATATGTATTTTAAGGTAAGATTCATATTCCAAAAAACATTTTAGATTACAATATATAATTTCAGATTAAGGATGCTGAATTAAACATGCCTCCAAGAGAATACGATCAGTATCTAATATTATTTATCTAGTATCTAATAATGTTTAAAAGAATATAGTTTAAATACTTATAACACTAGTTTTTTTTTATACAAAATCTCTACTCATGTGACCAAAGCCATTTATAGTTCGGACGTAACTAAATGAGTTATTTAGATATAATATTCTATTTTTCATGAGGTCTATCTATGAATGTTATTTCCATTATAATTTTTATTTCGAAATTAGATTCATCTATGTAATTTTAACTTTAAAATAAAATACGTGTTTTAAATTTAGATATATTGTAAATATATATTCATATTAGTAGATAAATATCATATATGAATCATACTAAAACAAACAGGACTATATATTATAAATATATTTGTAAATATTTGCAAATTACGTTATAATTTATATATATAGTATAATGTAAGTTGGGAATCAATCCGAGTGTGAACTCTGATCAAGATAGCGTGGTAGAGAGTCAGATAGTGAAAGGAGGGAAAATAGCAGAGATCTAAATTGAGTCTACGATGTTTTGTATGATACTGTAATTTCCTTTATTGATAATAATAAGTAGAATATAATGTATATAGATAAAAGTGGTATACTTTCCGTGCTTCTTGATATTCAGTTGTAAGTTGTAAGTTGAATGTTGTATTACCTGGAAATGAATTGTAGCCCTGATAAGTGTAGTTATGGTGTATATTTTAACTTAGTCTTGAGATTAATACGATCAATACAAAGAAGCGGTGCCATATTATGGGCTCAACCTTGTCTTTTAATTATAAATCGGCTCGATCAAGTTACTTTTTGAGTTTGTGATTGCTGCCTTCAATTGGTTATCTTTTAAATGACTGATAATTTTGAAGTAACTGACTGAAATATTAAGTCATATTTATATGCGTCGTTTGGCGTCATTAGATAGGGAGTAATTTGGCGGTTGCAAATTTTCTGCTCAATAGACTACTTATATTTATTGCTAGGCGTTTGTTACTATGCACTATTATCATTTCGGTCATTTCGACGGAATTTCAAAACAATAAGTGTACTATGAAGACTCAAGAGGCTCCAACGAAATCTCGAACACAGGTATTAAAATTTAATATGAGTTAATGGAACATATATTACTGATTATTTACATTTATAAAAATTTTAATCTCTTAATATCTCAACAGTATTATCTAGATTAAAAGCTGTCTACATATCGTAATTGCTACATGAGTCTATACAATAAATCTACGATATTAGAATATTTAATATTGTTCGAGCGTAACCCCGATTGTGAAATTTCAGATAGAGGAAGGGGAGAGATAGCAGGGAGTAAAATAAGAAAGAAAATTAAGGTAATCCGGATAACGTAATAACAAATAAAGATTTATTGAATTTATAACAAAAGG